>VWZV01002296.1:435234-450323 GCA_013397155.1 Irena cyanogastra | reverse complement strand
AGTTCATACAGTAAAACACTACCATTAGAATTCAGGAAGCATCATACAGGATATGCCAGTGTTCTTTACAGGCTATTGACTTTATAACTCATGGCGCTTCATTTCGTGGCTTTAGAGACAGCATACGCACAAACGAAATTACTGTGTACAAAATCCTGCCCTCAGTGCTCAGTCCTGAATTTTCTTTTTACTGTGAAAGAATAATCTCTAACTTCTGTGCAATTCCTCCCTGCTTTCTTTTTTTGTGGTCTTATGCAAAGTTTTTGAAATCTGCTAAATATTCAGAAAGCAGGAGCTGCTAGTTTACAGTGAAGGGAAATTCAAAACATGCTATCACACTGTAGGCTCAGCTTGTCAAATTTTTATGACATTACTTAAAGGTCACACAGCTAATAGCAGGAAGAGCACTTTTAGAGCTGCATTATTCCAGATTTTCCCAAATTATGACTCATATGCCAAAGAAGATCTACAGGGCCATCCCAAGACAGTGTGCATTGCCACAAAAAATTCAGGACGTCAATAGTGATTTTGAAGAGCTACAGATCAACCTGTGCTCTACTTACATGTGCAATTTTTTTATTTATTTTCTATCAGAAGTAGCAAGCATGACCCAGGCTCTTCTGAAGCGCCAACTATTTTCTAGTAAATTTTAGCCTTCTCTGCTCTCAAGAAAAGGAAGGCTAAAAAACCTTTTGTGGGTTTTGCTTTATGCTTACACTTGGAGAATTCTAATAACAAAGCTTCACAAAACTCAGCTGATCCAAGTCTGATTCGATATCAGAGATGCATACACTTCACTGATAGCACACACCTGCAGTAAGCAGCACTTTAGATACATGATTCATTCCTTTTAGTAGGAGTACAATGAGACAGGAACTCTATGGACTACTATAAACATTTTTACTCAATGTTAACTGTAACTTACACCTTTTCAAGAAAGATTTGTAGCACTCAAAGGACATGTTTTTGAAAACTTACTAGAATACGTTATTATTAAATTTGTTTTATTAAATATAATTTATAATATATATAAGCTTATTTTTAAAAATATGCCAGCTTTTTAAGGTAAGTATCCATTATTAAAATGGTGGCAGACTACAAAGCACCTTAGAATAGATCTAAATACAGAATAGCAAACTTTAAAGGGAAAAAAATCATAGAAATTTTAGAAAGCTTAAGTATACGTTTATATACAGGAAGTATATCAGTGAGAAGAACAGCCAAACTGTATATAAAGAAATATTACTGAGCAGTTACAAAAGCCAGGCAATCAAAACATTCTGGGTCTGTACAATATTTATTTGTAATAAGGATATTAGCCCCATGTTGGACATGTGAAGCAAACAAACTCACTTCAAAATATTCATCAAAATTACTGTGTTTTAAGCAAAACTCACCTTTTGCCAGCAAAAAAGTAATCCAGTAATTTTTTAGGACTAATATAGAACTGAGTTCAGCAGAAATCCTGCAGGGAAACAAAAACACTTTGCATTGATAGCTCTGTAATAATTTAAACTATAATGTTTGAAAACACGCTTCTGTCTATAGAACTATTTAACAACATGCAACATTTCCCATGGACTTAAGTTTACTAAAAATCTCACTCCATTTCCTCTGTAGTTATGACTACACATTCGAAAAACTTAAGTCCCCGTAAAGCCTTTCAAGAATCAGGAAATATCTGTATCATCCTTGGAAAAGAAATTGAATGTGGACAATTCAACTGCTCTGAGCTGTCTTCTCTTGTGTCTTTGACTAATGCCCTACTCTCCAGCCACAGCATGAACTCAAGCTCATTTGAGAGCTGTTAAGCCATCTCTTAGTACACTCATTTGTGGCTGTGATTAGGAAGCTCACTCTCCATCCAAATGTTCATTTCCACCATGCCAAGACATACGCTGTTGGGTGGCAATACTTCATGGATGAGGGACAGATATATAAAAATATATAAATACAATCTGATACATATCTACTTACATATACATACATATATATACACACTACATATTTTTATAGGAATATACTTATATAATATACGTAACATGTATATATCACATATATACAGATATATATGTTACATACATATCATTTCTGCGTCTCCCATCATCTCATTGAAATTCAAAGTCCACACTAAATCTAAAGTAAACACACAGCATACTACAACTTAGGTCAGTCCTGAAGGGCTGAACACATCAGGTTCTGTTTTACATCTTATTTTGACAAAAACAATTTAGAAAAATCAAACTTACTCACTACTAGGTTGTTCCAGATAAATAAGGCCACAAGTCCTAGAAAATCAAAATAAAGTCTTATTTTTGAACACGCTTCTGCAAGCAAACTATGCAATATCTTTGACTTCAATGTAGTTTAAAAATACACCAGTTCACAAAACATTTTCTAATTCAAAAAAAAAACCTGACTCAAAGAACAGTTAACAACAGAACAACTATAGCCCTGCCAAGTCCGAAATAATGTTGTTGTTTGCATATTTATGTCAAAGCTTAGACAGCAAAACAATTTTAACTCGGTATAATAAAATTGCTTTCTTCCAGAAAGACAAGATTTGTACATATATTGTTACTCAGCATTTTGTACAACACAGCAAAGTGTGCTGCAGCTGCACAAAACACACTATAAAAGAGCATTTAAAAATCTTTCGTAGTGTCACTGCAAGCCTTGTGGTGTGATACTGCTTGCCAATTATTCTAGGTACATACCATTTCAAGAAAAAAAAATTCAGTTTATGCAAAAACAAACTAGGATATATATGCCTTCATTCTATAGACTACCAAAGGATGATCTCTTACCCCTTTCAAAGGTTATTTAAGAGATATTTGAGAGTCTTTTGTGATTCGGAAGGCAAAATGTTAAGTAAAAAGAAATATTTAGATAGTAAACCAATCCCCCTTATATCTGGAAAAAGCTTAAAGTGAGTAGCAGTCACTTGTCATGCTACTCTTATTACTGTTTGTACTGCAACAAGGGGGTTGTTTAACAGAGCATTGTGATAGTTATGGAGTAAAATGAAAGAGGTGCTTATTTAATGCATGTGAACAGCTCAGTTTCACTGTTCTGCAAATATTAGCCCACACAGTTTAAAGGGGCTCCTATAACACACAGTTTGAAAAATTCCAATACTTAAATATTGACAAGGAAATCAATTTCAAAATGAAAAAGCATACACTACCTTTCAAACTTGTGGTATAGTGCAAATAATACATCGTATTTCTTTTTCAGCCTTGATACAGTGCTATCAACTTTAGTGCTTACAGTATCCATGTTAACATCCACCTCTTTCAGAAACTGAAAAAATGTGCATACACTGAAAAAAGAAAAAAAAAAGACACATTACCATAACTCGTGAAACAAGTATTCTGAAATAGCACTTAAAAAAGAGAATAAGAACACATCTCCATGAAAACTCATTGCCTTACTTCACTAGACTCCAGCACGTCCTTACTACTATTACCAGTGACTGAACCCTTGCCTCAGGAAATGTTACTTGTTTACCTTGAGCCCCACCTTTACATTTTCCAGACAGTAGGAATACTGTTCAGAGGTATCTCACGATGCAGGCTCTACTACAGAGGGAAGATTTTCTTGCCTAGCACAGATATTATCTCTGGAAGTCAGAATTTGCTAACTAGACACACCTTTATTCTTGCACTGCTGGTAATATCACAAATACCCAACATACACCTCTCAGCTCTCCTGTTCTACTTTAGAAACGCTCCTACTACTCTAAGAACGTGACCCTTGGCTCCATCCACGCTAAAAAAAGACCTAGGAATGAAAGCTGAGATGAATGCCTTGAATTACATAGAATTTCAAGTCTCTCAACACGACATCTCCACCCTTCGGAAATATTATTACACAAGGGATCAGAGTTCTCCCTATTCATCTATGTAATATTATGGCCACCAAAAAAGCATTTTGTTATGTTCATAACTAAAATGAGCAGATTGCTAAAAATTAAAGAGGAGGAAGCTATCAAATATTTTCTACTATTTCAACTGTAACAAATATTTTGATCCTTTATCAGAATATAATATTCTGAGAGACTTGTCAATCTTTGTCAGATCAAAGATACAAGATACAAAACCAATCAGAAGCTCATTTGAGAACACTTATCATGGAATAAAAGATCTTTCCAATACATCTGAAGGCTCTAGAGGATAAAATGACTAGTAGAAATCTCTGCCAGTTTGACCTTATAGCTGAGAAAAAGCCCAGGGCTAACAAGCAATTGAGTATTGCATCACAATCAGCAGAGTAACAGCTTACTCTTTGAAACTCTCAGGGAAAAAGTCTCAGTTTTCAGCACAAGTTGGTCTATGGAACTTGGGTGGAACACACTGAGCATTGCTGCACAAATGCAATTGGTTTTCAGACAGGTGGCTCCAAGGCAGCCAACACTGAAGAGATTAAGTCAAAACACTGGACCTGACCCTGCTCTGGGAGATGATGCAAGGCAGAAGAGGGCATGGAGAAGTCTAACCATAACAGATGACTTCAAGGACAAGGATATTCTGGCCCAAGCCTGAGGTTATTGCCAGGACTTAGCCTCCTGCCCTAAAGCTTCAAGAGGCTCTGCTCTTTTCCACACATGACACGGTTCCTAGGCAAATGGCACTGCAATTCTTTCCTTAGATGAATGTAACACAAGGCTGCTGTTCCCACCTAAATTTACCTTAAAAGCAGATACTATAATCTTAATTTCTATATTATGAACTTAATTAATATACAATATAACATTAACACTCTTCTAGCAAAAAGAGTGTATTAAAGTACAAATTTTAGCCCGGCATTAAAATGTTTGAGAAAGAGTAGCATGCTAGCAATCAGTTTGAAGAGTAATGCTTATTTTCCCCACTTCTTGATTTAGCCTAAGCTAAAAAAGGTTTTATGGAAAATCATCATAGAGGGAAAAAGGTTTTACGAAAAAGGGTTTTATGGAAAATCATCATATAGGGAGAAAAAGAAATATTTTAAGTGCAATTTGCACCAACCTAAACTGATGAATACTTTAGGGGGAGCAAGAAGAAGAATGAGATGAGTGATACAACCAAAGCCAATCACAGATGAATCAAACAAGTATCATTGCTCCCTCAACTAAAATTTGACAGCAAGACTTCCAGTTTACCAGTATATTCATAATTTCCATCAGTAACCATCATTGTAAAATCAAGTAGTCTGAGATGCACGAAGATTCACTATGGTTTAAAAACATTCTCTTTATAAAAATGTTGACAAGTTAATTGTTGAAATCTAAATTCACACACTTAAACTCACTTACCTCATGTTTATACTTTTCAAAAGCTCAGTGAAAGTAAATGTCACTTCATCCAGATCAATTGCTACAATAAAGATACATACTCCCCATGTTTCCTTTTTCTTTGTGTTAGAAGCCTTTTTGAAAAAAGAGAGGAAAGAGCTTTTATTAATCATTGAAAACAGGTAATGCATGGAAGACAATTTGTCCAAACATGATTAGAAATGGTTAAACAAAACATCCTCAAACAAACATTTGACTATGACAGCCAATTATTTTATAACAGAAAACCATTCCAGGTTTTACAATACACGTAAAAGACCGAGCATTTCAACTCTTATTCCTACAGTACAAGATCAATTTTACCCATACAGTTCAACAAAGCTTCAAAATTCAAGCTTTGGTTCCATGGAATGTTTATGCAAAGCAGAAGTCATGATTCCTTTTATTTCCCCCCAAATTACCATATTTGATAATAATAAAACACTGAAAGTTAAGGAATAAGAAGCCAAGCCATAAAGACATAATTGAAATCTTTACAATGACAGTCAATAAACACTTCTAAGTGAGTACAGCTGTGTCAACCACTCATCCCTGTGGTTTGCTGAACCACAAACCCATCTCTGCTTAGTAAAGTGACTTCCAGCCATTTTCCTACCATACATCTACATTTAAGGTCTGCCTTCTGCTATTTAGAAGGTGCAAGTTATAACCAATCATCCTTCATCAAAAGAAGCCAACCCACAATGACAGACATGGCATCCACATGGAGTACAATAATGGTTATGGTACAATAATGATAATGGTTCACAAGCCACTCACTTGAAGCCAGACTTCACTTAAGATTCCAATACCCTTCCACTAAAACAGCAAGTCAGCAGAAAACCCCCAAAGAACAATGACTTATAGAATCATGGGAAAAAACCCCTTAAGCAGGTATATTCCAGGTTTTGGAACAAAGCTATCTTGAAGACAGAACTAGGCATGGGTGCAGGCCAAAACCGCAGAAACAGCAAACTTGTAAAATACTTTTCGGACATCCAGCATCCTTGTAAATAAAACTGCAACATCACCCAGGCCCACAGCATTCTGAACACACTCTCCACAGCTCTAGGCTGGACATGGCACCTATTGGAGGACAGAGGTGAAATGGAGCACCAGGAGCAAGTGTATGGAAACACTGCATTCCTGCTCTTCTATACTGCTTAGCTTTAGCCTAGTCCCTGGCCTACTTTTTTATCCTTTCCCTGATCACTCCACCTAGCTGCCTCCTAGACAACACCAATGCAAGTTGCAGGGGCCTGTTCACTCTAGAAAATGTTCCCCAAAGGCAGTAAAAATAGACCTAGCAGACCTGCACCAGACCTAGCTCTCCCCATTTTATGCAGTCTTCCAAACCTGCTCCAAAATCCTCTGCACTGTCAGCATCCACTCATGTCATTGCTTAGTCAGCAGTGTAACCATGACCAATAACCTGCTGTGCTCATAAATGATACAATTTCACTAATACTGCCAACTTTTTTTTTTTTGGTGATAGTGGTTCTGTGTCTTTGCTGATTTTTGACCTTATACATCAGGGAAGACTGGCTGGGGGCCTTCTCCAAAGAACAAAAACTTTCTCTGACTTGTGCAATTGTTAAGAGTTACAGAATAGGCTTCAATGCAAAACTAACCAGCCACCCTCAACAACGTGGTAACTGACAATTATTTAAGTCACTGTTTTCTTCCTGCGTTCCTATTTGAGTGTTTCTACAAATCATCTGAGTGTTTCTACAAATCTACTCCTTGCACAAGAGAAAATTATTTTGAAATAAGCTATCAACAGACTGAGATGCATTTGTTGATACCCAAAGGGATATAAAAAAATGTGAAGGTTAATGCTAGCTAGTGAACTACAAAGAAGGAAGACTACTCACACTGAGCATACCCCTGCCCCTTGACTCAGCTGACCTTGTTAAATAAATAAGTTCCTTTCACTTCATGCTTGTGCAAACTCAGACCACTATGTTGTCCTGTAAATATAACATCTTGTAGAGCAGGAGGACTGAGCGCGATCAAGTGGTGAAATTGTTCCTGGTTTGTTGCCTATCCAAACAAGCCTAGCTTTCCTGGGCAGCCTAGCTCCACTCCAGCAGGATGAATGCTAGAAGGCCATAGCAATGGTTTATTTGATAGGAGCGAGGTCTGGTTTTGCAAGAACGACCTTTAAACTCCTTGTCCAGTATGGCTGGGGGTAACAACTCATTTGTTTCTACCATTAAACAAGAAGCCAGTCTAAGAGGCAGCCCAGCAATCCATGAGTGAGATTAAAACCATGAGCCTAACTCCAGTACCAGGACTACTCCCAAATCCATTGCTGATGGTACAGGATGCTTTGGACACCTCCTCAACACAGGATGTTGGATGACTGCTGGCCTAACAAGAAAAATTACACACAACCCAAGATAAATAGATTATGGGTTGTGGTTTTTTGGGTTTTTTTCCCTAGTAGCAAAGAAAAGGTGAGCAGCATTCAAGCATGTACGCCTTATAACATAGCTGAGAGAGAAAGGAGAGGAAAACATGAAAGAACACCAGACTAGGACTATCTCACCAGCCACTGCTGGTTAAAACAACCAAAGACACAGGTGAACTGCAGTTTTCTCAGAAAATAAGGTATCTGCCATAGCCATGCATGAAGATTCCAGTGATTTCAATCCATAAATATTGTCATGGTTTAACCCCAGCTAGCAACTATGTACCACACAGCTGTTTGCTCATTTCTCATCCGTGCAGTGGGGAGGAAACCAACCATCACAGCTTGAGAAAAGAACAGTTTAATAACTGGAACAAAATAAAATGCAGCAATAATAACAACAACATTAATAATAATTGCAATGGAAATGAAAGACAGAGAGAGGCATAAAACCCAATAGAAACAAATGATGCTCGATACATTTGCTCACCACACACTGACCAATGCCCAGCCCATCCCTGAGCAGCAATCAGCAACTCTCAGCAGAACTCTAGCAATTGATATAGTGGGCATGATGTTCTATGGTATGGAATACACCTTTGGCCAGTTCAGGATGCCTGTCCTGGCCATGCTCCCTCCAGATCTTCCTATGCATGCCCATGGCAGAGCATGGGAACCTGAATAGTCCTTGACTTAGGACAAGTACTACCTAGCAAGAACTAAACCACCAGCATTGTCAACATTCTCATACTAAATCCAAAACACAGCACTATACCAGCTACTGGGAATAAAATCAGCTTTATTCCAGCTGAAACCAGAACAAATATAAACATCAGGGCAGAAGAGATAAGAAGATGTAAGAAGATGACTTCCAGGCAAGTCACACTCATAAGAATTTTCCTCTTCACACCCCTTGCCTCCCCAAGTTCACTTCTTTCCTATAGAAATGAGTTAAAGTTGACTGCAGAACAGAATACACAGCAGCATCGCTTCTTCCAACTATTTTGCTTTGTTTACTGCCAAAGCAGATGATTCATCTCAGATGGACTCGAATGCATGGGAATGAAATGAAAACAAAAATTATGGAAATTAATTTCTGAGGGTTTTCTTCTTCACCAGTCTGACTCAAGATCTTTGTTGATACAGCATCACTACAGAAAATGGGCAGGACAACAGCTCAACATCTGCCCTTGGCTGTCCTTCAGTTTCAGTAAGATGACTTGCAGTGACCTTAATTCAACTCATCATGAAGCAAAGCCTACCTACCAATCATCAGCCCTAAGATTATTTAACATCTAGTAGTCTACGTAGATTTCTTCCTCTTTTTATCATCATCTTTTACTTAGGATTCTAAGGAACTTCTGCTATAACTTTGGGCAACGTAGGTCAGTTCTGTTGAATCAATATAGTTTTCTGTAGGAAAAGATCTAAAGCTCTTACAAAATTTTCCAAAATATTTCTCATTCTGGACTTACCACTACTTTTATTCAATCTGATTTTTACCACATGACTAGTTTATTTACGTCTTGTGAAAACAAGGGAGGAGTCATTGGCTTAAAATGCTCATCCAACACTTAATTATGGTAAAATGGGATTCTTGTCTCTCTTCTTTCCAGATGTAACTGAAAGGCGTCAAAGGCACTAACAGAAATAACTTATGTTCTCTGCCTCCAGAGGTTCTCCAGTGCTAAACCAGCCATGAGGAGATGGTCACAGGAAGTCTCAGCTCTAGCATGCAGTTAGAGATGTTTACTCCTCTGTCAACACTGAAAACAATTTTGATGACAGCCTACAAAAGTGATCCAGGAATAGAACTTCAAATGATGTCGTGTAAGAGAAGGTCAAGGGAAATGTACATGAGAAATATGCAAACACAGATGGATACTTGAATCAAATGGGATATAGGATGTCTCACTGTAAATACCAAGCACCTGATTTTTGAAGAGGAAGATGTGGAACTTGCCTTCCTAAAATAAAATCTTAGTACATTCCAATCAATATAGAGAACTAGCTTGATGGTACAAGAACACAGACATTTGTTAGAGATTAGTCCAAAGGAGGTTACAGAGATTAGGGCGCTGGAGAGAGTTGGGGTTGTTCAGCCTGGAGAAGAGGAGGTTTCAGGGAGATCTTACAGCATGTTCCAGTACCTCAAGGGAGCAATAACAGAGCTGGAGAGGGACTTTTTACAAGGGCATGTAGTGATAGGATAAGGGGAATGGCTTCAAACTGAAAGACAGCAGGTTTAGATCAGGGATTAGGAAGAAATTCTTTACTGTGAGGGTGGTAAGACACCACGACAGGCTGACCAGAGAAGTTGTGTGTCCCTGGAAATGTTCAAGGCCAAGTTGGATGGGGCCCTGAGCAACCTGGTCTAGTGGAAGCTGCCCTTGCCCATGGCAGGGGGGTTGGAATGAGATGACTTTTAAAGGTTCCCTTCAAACCCAAACCATTCTGACTTTACATGTTTATGATTACAGTGGGTGGAAGATGACTGGAGAATTGACTCAAGAAGCTCTCGCAATAGAAAACTGTTCAGAATAAAAACCTACAGGAAAAATATCCCAGGGAAAAAAAAATTTGACCATTATAACCGCTGTCTACATATAAGAAGTTCTGTGTAAAGATCCTTCATTTTTCAGCAATACCAGTTTTAATTTTTCTACTGAACATTGTCTGGGATGGAAGATTGTTATTAGTTCACAACAGATGAGATCAAATTCAAACATAATACTAGCTAAAAGGAATGAAGTCAATGGAAAGTATTGAACCAGTAAAAATAGTTCATCTGATATGTAAAATTCCCATTACACTTCTACATGTAGCAAGACTGGAGAGGTCACCAATCTCTCCCCAGGATAGGCAGAAGATGAGTGGAAAAAGAAACTCTATACCAGTTGCCTGAGCTTTTAAAGTCCAAGGGGACATACAAGCAATGCATCTGCTGCTAAGATACTGAATATCATCACCAAGAGGCCATAGTGATGACTTGGTTGTTTTGGGACTTCCAGTAGCTCTTCTTTTTTTAATAACACAGGATCCTTAAATATCTGTAATTTTGCTCATCCATCCAAAGCTTCAATGGATTCAGGTTCAGTTCAGCTGCAGTTCTATAAATTAGAGACAAAGTCTAGACAGAAAATACTTTATTAGCTCATAGGTGTTTGATGCTTTTGCCAAAAGCAAGAGGCCTCTCTGTCTTTTAACATGAGGATGAGGTGGCTTACCAATTAAAATATTCTCTTTTTAATAACAAATCACAACCAAAAGGAACTGATTTAATTTAAACATGAAATTTTATGGACTGGGGACACTTGGCCTGCTGAACATGAACTCTTTGGTCTATGCAGACCAACCCTCCATATTTAAGTAGTCTTTATTTCATTCCTCAACTTAAGCTACAGTTTACCTTGTACATTTTCCTCACTAAGAAAGCAGTTCAACTCCTGCACAAACAAGTGCTCTGCAGCATCTGTGTACCAGTGTAAGTCACCAGTTGGGGAGAATTTCAGGATGTAAGATAAGTGATTAGAGACAAGAAAAAATGCCTAGAATGTCTTCATATGCTAGAGACTTTTTGAAGGAAAAGGCAGCAGTAATACATCTCTCATGGGGTACAGAATTGTCTAGTACAGAATTTTACACCACTGGCTTGAATTATAATAGAAACCAATTAGTATAGTACTTGGGGGGAAAAAATACATGGGCAAATAAAGCTAAACCAGGAAAACCTAACTATGCAGACTGCAGATCTTTCACCACAACAATTTTTTAATAGTGGGTTAGACAAATACTTGATAAAAACAGCTCAGGAATTCCTGAGTCTGAACAGCTGAGATGCAGCAGGAGAACAGCGAGCCACATTTCCCAAACAGTGCTATGAACAGCCAACAAAAAAATGGAGCTCCTACCCACACACCACATATCACAGCCAACTAAGCCAATGAGCTCGAAGCATATCAGACCTTAAGGCACAAAGGTCCTTGGCAGACTCCAAGTTCTATCAAATTTTATTTCCTAAACCACTTCAATTTTCTTTGGAGAAGTTTGGTTCCAATTTAGTCACCATATCATCTGTTCCTCACACGTGTTCTTTCCAACACATTCAGCAACAATTCACTCAAGCTTTTCTTTCCAGCTTATATCACTACATATTCTACTTCAGATTCTCATTTTGTTGTTCTCTACCAAAACAAACAGTAGCAGAACATAACAAACACCCTGAGCTTTTTCATGGCAGTATTAGTGCGGCTTCCTGGACTACTTCTAATATCCCTTACACCAACAATCACATGCTGCTCACCAAAGTACATAGTAATTCCACTAAATCTATTCATTCCATCTAGAATCTACAAGCACTATTGGTTCATAATCGAGATTTCAGGAGTGTTACAAAAAATTAAGAGTACAAGAGAACCAAGGGTCAGAGCCAATGTTAAGCCAGCAACAATCAGTGTGTAAGTTTTGAAACTAAGACTGCAAATCTAAAAGATTCTGTTCAACTAGGTAGCTTGGTTTGATAAAGAAATTATAGAGAACAAAAATATTCGTATGACACTGATGAAAAGCTCTTGTTTAGATAAACACTTCCATGTTCACAATAAGCTTGTGTGGGAGTTCACCAGACATCAAAAGAATTTAAAAAGAAACATCTTTCTGATGACACCTCAGACACCTTTCTTCACCCCACACACCAAAAGTGCTGATTCAGCATGTGGAGTTCTAAGACATTTTTGAGTTACCATTTTACTGTAGAAAAATGTCATCAAACTTGGCTGCCATGGAGGGAAGCTTTAATGTTCTCCTATCATGAAGGAAAACACCACCATATTTAACAGAAAGCTGCAGTGCTTTTGAACAATCCCTCTCTGCAGACCTAGTTTTCACAACGACAGGCTAGCCACATTTTCCAGAAAACTTGTGTTATCATCTCTCTCGTCACCTTTCTCCTCCTCCACACCTCTCAAAGAGGTTCACCTGTTTCAAGGACTCACAGCCCAGCTGCAATAGGGTGCAGCTGTAAAACCGTGACCCACACACTGTGGAAACAGATAACTGGAGAGCACTGCAAGGACAGCTACAGTGCATGGAAAAGAAGTGCAAGATAAGAAAGCGGAAGTGGTGAAAGTATCACCACTAGTAGCTCAAATGCTCAAAAGAAAAAAATATCAGAGTGGTAAGGTGTGACATCCTGGAGTGAAAAAAGTGGCTCCAGTGGGCACTGGCATTCATTCCAGGGAGCAGCAGATAACAAGTTCTTTCCTCCTGGCTGATGCCTGCCTGGCCAGTAAAATGTCTGACTGAAGCACAGGCACATTTAGGCTGGTAGGTCACTACATTCTAGCCATTTTTTGTGTATACACCTGACAAAAATATTTGCTTTATACTTTTAAGCCACATGTACCTGGTTTGCAGAGTCTCTGCACATGCACCCTAAGCAACTCAAAAAGGACAGTACTACAAGATGTTTTCATTTCAAGTCACTGAGCAGGTGTTCATTCAGACTACATCCAAACCCACATCTGCACCCTGAGTATCTGCCAGCTACCACAGTACCTAAAGTCTGGGCCATGCTACTTCCTAGTGACCACTACAAGTGCCCTTCACATCCTCAGAGATTTGGCAGGCACAATTCTAATATCAACCACAAAAACACAAGGCTAATGAGCCAAGAAAGGCCAGGTTTCAGGTCTTTGTACTTTGTAAATGGCTTGAGAGGGGAACTCTTAGATGCTACCTCTACTTCCATCAGCAGCCTTATGATTTAAGCTTCCTCAAGTCAAACCAACTACATTGCTAAACAGAAGTGTTCTGGTAAGTATTTGTCTCAACTGGTGGCCTACTGTTTAACTTCTTGATTGAGAAAACAAAGCTGCTACACAGCTTCTGCTCCAGTTCAGAATTGAACAGGTTACTACTGAACCTCACTGATTAAAACACATGCAGCTGGTGCTTGCAGGACAAACCCTGGGACAGCCCCTCCAACATAACACCTTTACCAAAGGGAAGAGAAGAGCAGCCTCCTCCTGAATCCCTGCAACTTGAACTAGAGAGTCATCCAGACAAGCCAGGCTCACCATAACAGCTTGACTTGGGAAAAGAAGCAGCAATTAGCCGGGCTGTCAATCTGCTTGACTTCAGAGTCAGATGAAGCCTGCTCTCAGCTAGAAGTAGCAACTTCAGTGCCTTCCAGGTCCCCATGGAGGCACACTCTTAACTGCTTACTCATTTCAACACCTGCAGATACATCGGTAAGTTTGAGGGAAAGGCCTTGGATTGAAACACAATATAATGTAGATTTTTTTTTTCCCTTGTCCGTTGAAAGGCTCTCAACAATCAGTTTTAATTGCAAGACAACAGATATTAGCTATATATCATAATGAAGGTGTGGTTCTGAATAGGTAAAGGAAGCCATCTTCAGATGCTGAAAGGCTTCAAACACCATGTATCTTACCTGGCCACTGCCAAGTAATGATCCGTGAAAATAAAACTGTACCTGTAAATAAAATTTGCAGGATAATACTGCAACCTGCCTTGTTTTTTTTCAGTCAAGGGAACTGACTACTCCTGTTTTCATTCTTATAGGGGAACTCGACTATGCTTTTAGGTAAATACTTCCCATGAACATCCATGACCAGAAATTGTATCTGTTACTGAAAGAGCTGTCCATAGTCTCTCTTCCATGCTATTATTACTCTATGATGCAAATGCATCAAGACCTGGTGTATCCACACAGCACTTTAAAAAACACAGATAATAAAATACAATAAATAAAATAATAAAATATTAATAGTGACAGCATAGCTGTGGCAGGTCAGGTCAAGTCGCAGAGGGGTAATCATAAGTCAGAACATGTACATCAATGCAAGTCCACATAATAATATCCCAGCTAGGTACTATAAAACTGCATCAGAACTCTATAACAAAGCCTCTGCCATGATTTAGCTGTATTATAGCTGTTCTCTGAGACAGCTTGTTGACACAGCAGTCATACTAAGGAGAAGGAAAAGCAAAAATCAAGAAAGGCCCTAACACTTCATTAATCTGCTAACACATGCCCAATGACTAACTTTGAACGGAAATGCCTCAACGATAAGCACAGGTTAACATTATGCAATCAAAAAAAAAAAAAAGTTCCTGTCTCTGCAATTTTCATCTCCATACCCTTTCTGCAGCCTCACAGAGGATGCAGAGAGGAAAAATACATAGAAATACACAGCGAGACTACGTGTATAAAGTGACTAAGGCATATTTGAAATAACTCGCAGTTTGCAGAATTAGCTGATCACATGGTGCTGTTTTCTACTGCCACTTGTTAGTAACCTAAAACAACTCCTGAGCACGCACCTTTATCACAAAATA
>VWZV01002296.1:363098-432577 GCA_013397155.1 Irena cyanogastra | reverse complement strand
CTACAGGCTGGGGGCAGAGTGGCTGGAAGGTGCCCAGGGGAAAGGGACCTGGGGGTGCTGGTCAACAGCAGCTGAACATGAGCCAGAGTGTGCCCAGGTGGCCAAGAAGGCCAATGGCATCCTGGCCTGTATCAGCAATAGTGTGGCCAGCAGGACCAGGGCAGGGGTTGTGCTCCTGTACTCAGCACTGGTGGAGTTACATCTCCACCGTGTCCAGTTCCTCACGACAGTAAAATCCAGAGAAGGGCAGGGAGCTGGGGAAGGGTCTGGAGCACGAGTCCTGTGAGGAGTGGCTGAGGGAGCTGGGGGTATTTTACCTGGGAAAAGGAGGCTTGGGAGACTTTGCTGCTCTCTGCAACTGCCTGAGCAAAGGCTGTGGTGAGGTGAGGGTTGGCATCTTCTCCCGGGTAACAAGTGACAGGACAAGAGGACATGGCCTCAGACTGCACCAGGGGAGATTTAGGTTGGACATCAAGAGGAATTTTATCATGGAAAGGATAGTTAAACATTGGAATGGGCTACCCTGTGGGCAGCAGTGGAGTCACCATCCCAGGAACAGTTCAAGAAACAACTAGACATGATGGCATTTGGTGCCACGGTCTAGTTGACAAGGTGGTGGGTGGCCAGTCAAAGGTTGGGCTCGATGATCTCAGAGGTCTTTTTCAACCTAAAGGATTCAGTGATTCAGTGACCTCTCAATCTGACATTCATCCAAGTCCTTACTGAAATGTTATTTTTAACACTGTGCGGTAAAATTACATCTAATATAAGAAGTTCAGGCTGTGGGCATCTCCTGGATTTTAAGTCAATGAAATTCAAATCACCAGTGCCCTGATTCAAAGATCTTAAAAATCTGCTTTGTTGTCTGCAATTACATACTCACATTTAGAAGGCTCTGCTGCAAATGAGCACATTTATTTTCAGACTTACATGATGACAACTTCTTAGAAAAAGAAAAATATTTGTATGTAAGGATTCTTACTACCTGCACATATCTGTCATTCACCTGTAAAGCAACTACTTAAGTGAGACTGCTGTCAAAACTCTGGATTTAAGAAAACCCCAAACAAAAATCAGCATGAGCATTAATATGTTATACAATTAAAATTCACTAGTATTTTTACATTCATACATTCTAGTAATTTGTTCGGGCTTGTCCTTTATATCCATTAACTTAAAACAGGAGAACAGTGTCTGGCTTTCTGCTTTATAATTAGAATTAAACCAATTACAGAAAAGTGAATACAGAACAAATCAAAGTACATGAACTCCAAATTAAATGTTTGAGTTGTAGACTGTAGTGGGATTTGGACATTCCTGATTATGATTCGGGTAAAACTGTGGCAGTAACTTTACCCTGCTTCTAAGCACATTTAAGTACTTTTTGTATTCAGATGGTACCAGATGCTGTGGAAGGTTTGGGGTTTAGGGCTGTCTGTCATCAACCATTGAACTACAGACAAGTAGACAGACCAGCTTGGAAAAGTAAGCTGAGCCCCTAAACCACAGCTGAGTCCATTGCCTTCTCCTCACAACTAGCTTTAAGAGCACAAAAGAATTTAAAATGAGAGCAAAGCATCTCAGAAAACTTGGTCACAGCCAGTGGAGACCATGCCAGCTGTCAGCAAGAAGGAGACACACCCTCCTGGGTCACTTCCCTCACAGCTGCTGTTAGAGCCAGGCCCTGCATCGTCCAGATGGCAGGCAAAGAATTTGTCTCATGGCCCTCTGTGCATTGCTCCTTTCAAAAAGTTCACAAACCAGCCTCAGTGTACATACTAATTTGTTTTTTAATTGTTAGTGCACCAAGCACTTTCTCAAGTCGAATTTTATGCACTTTTTCATCAGCCAAGGCTCTTGGAGATCCCCTCCATAAATAGGTAAAACCAAAATATAATCTCAGAATGCTTCAAATTACAGCTGGAGGGAGACAAAGGGAGGCATCAGATGAATCAAGCAACAATAACCTTTAATAATCTATCTCAAAGCCTTGGATATAGTAACTACATCTAAACTGTAGAAAGAAGAGTTAACATGTATGTGCTTCCAAAGAAAGGCACATCCTTGTGCAAAACCTTATTTAAGTTCATGAACCTTTTTCCTGTTCTTTTAAGATGTACTGATTTGAATGTTTTAATCCTGTATTGTAAAACATCTTCTAAATTAAGCCTTTAGACTTCTCAATGAAATTACAAAGAAAAAAGAATCAGCTCCTACTGGGGAAAAACAAAAGAAGCAAAGGAAACACTGCAATGTCAAAGAAAGTATTAATGATAATTTTTGCATCTAATAATTTTTGTCAAAATCTTCATTCTAAACATCTTGGTACAACTGCTTTTATGGTATAGGTCATGGACATATGTGAAACATTGTCCAGTCAGGCAGTCGTGACTCATTGTTTCCAGCTTCTACACAACCTTAGGTAATTTTATTATCCTAATTTTTTCACTTAAAAGTGTTGCTGTAGTTTCATGGTAATTGCCAGTGGGAATTAAAACCATTATTTCAATTATAGTAAAATCAGTTTTCTGAAGTTGCATGACCAAAATGTATGCATTTTAAAACCCACTAAATTGAGAGCTTGTGGATATTAATCCAAATACTAAGTATTGGCAGAATTTCAGCTTGAATAAAGCCCATAGGCTGTAAAACTCAAGGATTATAAAGATGTCTGCATGTATCACACCCATTTTCTTGCATGTAACAGGCAGAATTAACCAGGGAAGGGACAGAGCCTCTCCTGGCCAGCCTTTTCTGTGCATTCACATTCCTTGCACTGTGTAGCAGCCCCCAGCCCTCTGCCATCAGTGTCACCTGGAGCCCAGCCCCAGCTGTTCTTCTCAAGCCTCAGCACTAGTGCTAACAGGAGCAAGGAGGTGACAGACCTGCAGGCCAACCTCTCACCAGCTGCTGCCCTACAGGCTCTTAAGAAGAGCCTCACTGGAAGCACCGGGTGCAGCAGGCAGACCCAAGTGACAGCCTTGCTGCAGGAGAGCCTCAGGGACACTCAGGCCATGGCTTGAGCAGGCCCTTTGCACTGCATCACCTCCCCTGGTAACGCTGTGATGGCCTTGGCATCAGCTCTGCCTTTGAAGCTGGAAAGGGTTTACTGGGGTGATGGGGTGAAACTGACTGGTTGTGCCTCTTGGTGATGGTGAGCCTGACCCCTGTGTATCGTTTCCTACACAAATACACAGCTTGAGATACGAAGAATAAAAACCATTTCTGTAAGTTAATATTTCTACGGTGATGTAAAATCCATAGGGACCATAACAAACATCTATCCGTTTCTCTTTAAGATGAGAGGTATCTGTCAGATGTTGCCACTTCTAACAATTCAAAGCCTATCTCTATACATTGACATTATTAATAAAAATAATTTTTTTCACTCCACAGTTATGCACATTGGTGGCTTGCTCTACTCAGGGCACTTCTGGACCCTTAGGACTGCAGTGATGAGTTTAAGGCAGGAATCTCTATCAATAAAGATTTGACCAAACTGCCAGTGAGATCTGAAAGGCCACCACTGTTACTGGATGGGGAAATGGCTATATGTAAATGATGCCTATGTGCAAAACCTCAACCCTTCACAGATACTTCTAGTTATTTTGCTTGGACATCAGAGAGGTTTTGCATTGATCAAAGTTTTACACTTGAGTGTCACATTCTTCTCTTTTTACTCAGTTGTATTTATCTGTTTATAGAAGAATCATAACTACTTATACGGACCATCCACGTTTCTTGTTCTCTGTGAGAACGGCTGTCAGAGCTATGTCTGTTTTAACAGATTTGCACTAGTGCTGAGAACTAGGGTATTAAAAAATAAAATCCCTGACTGATGCAATTTATCAGATTAAGCCTTAGTGACAGTGCAATTACATCAGACAAAAATGATCATTCTTAGTATGGCTTTCCTTTCTTACAGAGGTTCCTGGATTTCAGTATAAATCATGCCCTTGCATGCACAGCTGCCTCACACCCTGTGCTTTGTCACACAGGTACCACCCTGTGTCCTTGGCAGGCAAAGCACTTCAAACCCTGGGTACCTTGTGCCCCAGGAGGGTGCAGGGAGGGCATCCTGTGTCCCCTCTGCAGGGCAGTTCATTTCACCTGGCACTGCCAGCTGGTAATGAAGTAAAGATCAGCATGCAAACCACAGCCTGCTTGTTGCAATTACACAGCCACCTTAAGGACCCTGCTGCAATCCCTCCCTTCCCGTCCTCAGTCCGGAGTTCTGCTTCCTCTCACCACAGGAGAAAGTGGGCTCTGGCACAGGCAACACCCTGTCCTGCTGCTGGCCATCTCCCCAGCGAGGATGTTTCCCATGGCTCCGCTCCCAAGATTTCCTAAGCCCACAAGAAGCAGAATGCACTCTCCTGGAAGTAGTTCTTAGGAATCAAATTAATCTTAACCAACAACCTGAAAATCAATTGAAAATTAGCAACCATAGTCTGTAGTGAGTGAGCATAGGCATTTCTCTGAACTAAACCAGCCTGTGATCTTGTTTATTTCTTTTTGCTACGAGTAGGTCTAAGAGAAGACATTCTTTACTAATCCATGGCAGTGAAATACCCTAGTTAGGTGAAAACATTTGTTTATAGCATTCCAGTAAAACTCCTGGTGTGACAACAGCCCTATAGGCTTTTCTATGTTGCTTCCTCCCTAGCAATAAAATCTCCTCCTACCACTGGAACAAGCAATGTCAGTGAGAGGGCAGCTCGGCTGATGTCTCTAAACCACAAGCTTTTGCTAACACTCATGTGTCAGATCCCCATCCTCCCACCCAACCCATATGAACAAACGCACGTACGCACCTTGACAGGCATCAGGTAACCAAACTCTTGCATTTTCAGTCTTGCAGGCCCAAAGGATTTTCTTCATGCCAAAACTTGCCCTGTGCCTCTTTACTAAAGCTGCAATACTGTAGCTGGAGGAGAGAGGCCTTGGAGCTTTTACTGTGCTTTGCAAGCCCAGATGGTATCGATCATATTGACTGGTCACAACAACTTTACTCATGCAAAGACCAGATGAACATCAGAGGCTCTTTGGCACCCATGAGAGAGCAACACAACCCCCTCCACCAACTAAACATGGTGGCACAGAATACTGATTTTGCTGCTTCAGTAATAAAGTATGTCTCAACATTAGGACTGATTTCGGTTTTTTGAGGAGTTTTAAAACTATTTCTAAAGATAACTGTCCAATGAGGTCATTTTTACACTAACGCTTTTCTGGAATTCACTGGGCTGGAAATGTGGTTTCTTCAGTGCAGCACAGCTATCTTTGTTTATTACCCTTAACTATTATTATACTTGTATTTATTATACTTTTATTATTTAAAAAGGAAAAAAGCCCAAGCATCTCCAAGAGGTATTTCTCTCCATGGATTTGTGTCCCATGCTTCATCAACTTGGTCTAAGAGGGCAGAAGTTCCAACATGAGCTTTTTCTGCACTCCGGGTATTTTAGTTTTTCTTTCTAGACAAACTGCCTGGCATTTAATAAGACACGAATGCATGCTGGGAGCTTTTCCTCAGTGCACACAAGTTTCTCCCTCCTTGCCCACACTTACTTTCACACTGCTGATCGAAGTAAATTCCCTTCCAACAGGCGCAAAAGCTGTTAGGGATGGGCATACAGCATGATCATAGAAATGTCACATCTGTAAGAATAAATCTCGTTTTCCCCGTTCCACCACCTTCAGCAGCCTCATGTGCTGGTGTCTCCATTAAAGGACACACCACAGATCACCAAGTTTGGCTACTCAGTTTTATTTTGAAAACAAGTCAAAGACCAGACCAAGCTTGCTTACAAATTAACAAGTTTCATGTTTAACTTAGGGAAAATAGGAACAGAACGCTCCTGAAAAGGTAGGGAACATCCATAAAAGTACTTCGGCATGAATCCTGCGTCATACAGGGTTCCAAAGAACGCACCAGCAACTTTGTGCTGACATATACTTGACCTTTGCTGCAAGCACACAATTGCAACATCCTCAATGTCTGTAGCTAAAGTTTTCCCAGCAGGTTTTCCAGCTTGCTTGCACATATACTGAGCAGCTATGTAAACATAATTTATACATTAACATCTAGCCTGTATGCATGTAAGGCCTTATTTGATGTTCATGATTGCCATGCATCATCAAAAATGGATTTGAAAAGTCCAGCTTTGGAATACAGCAGTTGTACTTTTCATTTTACATATAATGCACTTACACCAGGACCAATCTGTAAATTAAGCCACATGCAGATGAAGAAAAAAACCAATTGTGTATTTAGGAAACTTCCTTTAAAACAAATTATTTTATCTCAGTCCAAACATTCACAATAGCAGGAAGCTGGATCACAGCATGTTTATAATTGTATAATAGCTCCAAAAACAGTAAAGCATCCTCCCACTGTATTAAGAAAAGATCCTTTAAAAGATGAAAAATAAGATTAGTACAAAGTCTCTTGACTGAATCAACCTAAAACAAATTATTTGGACACGTACGGTGTATATTATTTAAAAATAGGTTTTAACAGCTTTTTGGTTTTTTTTCTTTTCAAATATGAAATTATTCTATAAACATTCGTATTTTTCTGATGAATCAATGCTCAAAATTTGGCCAGAAAACAAGTCAGTTCCCATGTCATGGAAGCTCTCAAGTGGATCTAGGGAGAGATTTTCCGGCCTTGTTTTTTCAATGTTACTCCCTTTTTTTTCTGTACTGTATTTTTTCTTGCAAACAACTTCAAAACAGCAAGTACATCTTATTCATCTTATACACCTTACTCTGCACTCTCCCCTAGAAAAGCTGGCGTTACAAGGATCCAAACTGTATTAGAAAAAAAATAAAATCAATCTTGCTTTAAGAACAGCAGTTTTAAGTGTAAATGGCACGATACAGAATGGTACTGGTGATATTTGAGCAAGCCCCAGATTACCTGGGAAAGCTCAGTGGCGCAGGCTGGCAGGAACACCACGATGGGGAACAAAGGGAATGGCACAGTCCTGCAGGTAGTGAACACTCCTGGCTCTCAGCTGGGTCAGCCTGACTCACGGCATATGTTGGATGATGCCCATCATTTGACAACTATGCAGGACAGGGATTTCAGATATTAACAACATGTCAAATCAGCTTTGGGTCTCCACTCTGATCATATGTATTGTGGAAATACCCATGCAGAATTTCAGCAAGCAGCACAGTATTGCCTTTAATTTAAAAAGGACAGAAAAGCATGCTTCTCTGTTCATATTTCATTTCTCAGCCATCTCTTCTATCTTTAGCACTTCAAGTAAAATGCATTAATTTTAACTGCAGTTCCCTGTTCTTAAAAATAATCCAGTAGTAAGCTGGAATCCAGAAGAAAACACAAGACTTTTAGACAAAGAGGTTTATAAGGTTTATTTTCCATTGCACATACATGGATTATATACAAGTTAGTAACATAAGTTACTTCTTAATTTTCTAAAAGATTGTTACAGCAAACACTTGCCATTTTAAAACATCAAGTCAGAAATCAATCTCAAAAAGGTAAATATGACAATATTTTAAGAACAAAACAAATTGCACTTGGTTAGGATAGTCAAATACAGGTTTGTCTATATGCTGTAACAAACTATATAGCAAGTAATATTACAGTTAGAAGTAGCTCTTGCAGTCCATTTGTACATTAATAATTTTTTTCAATTTTACTTATTTAAAAACTGGTGGATATTTCAAAGATTTCTTCTTCTTCCTAGTATTCGAGATTCACATGAAATGCACTAGCAACTAAGTCTTTATACAATTCCTATTCAAATATAAGAAGAACACCACACCTGAAAATAAGGAGAAAACTAAAACTTATTGATTTTACATGTATCATGAGATGAGAAGTATGGAAGGTGTGTTCAGCAAGAAAGCCCTGTCCACTACTTACATAAAAGATTTTAAAAAATAATCACTGCACACAATACAAAGGGTGGGGTCATACTGTACTTTTTAAGTCTCCTGTAACAGTACTATTCCTCATCACTGTTCACAGATGAGTGTTTCCATAGCAAACTTGTTCTCAAAGTGTCGAATCTTTCGGCAGTTGATGGCTTCACGCTTCTGAATTCCTGTTGTAGTAGTAAATAACAACAGCGTCAAGAGAAGAAGGGCTGAGGTACATCAGAGACAGAAGTTTTACGTTTGCTATGATAAGATGCCACCAGAAATCAGAACTACCCCTCTCCAGCCCTCCCCTCCAACAAAACACACACAGGCACACACTCAGGCGTAGAAAATCAATTAGCAGGGAATGATCCTGAAAGTCTGGAGAACTAAATCCCAGTACTGGTTTAGTGAAAATCAACCTGCCAAAACCCCCCACTGGCTAGTTTTTAACTCAGATCAGTTCCTAATCTCCCTCTCTGTGC
Organism: Irena cyanogastra; assembly: GCA_013397155.1. Lineage (NCBI taxonomy): Eukaryota > Metazoa > Chordata > Aves > Passeriformes > Irenidae > Irena > Irena cyanogastra. The sequence goes on along the minus strand of VWZV01002296.1, from coordinate 424,193 downwards.
ATCGGTAAAAAAGCCTGTGGGGACTTTTATTACTACAGGATACACATACTGAATTTTTAATTGGATTTTGTTATTAAAACCTTTTAGTTTTCAAACATCAATCTAAACTGCTTTTATAAATTGTATTTCTTCTCTCTGTTTTCCCAAGCAGTCAGTTCTCACAGAAGCAATTAAACTGCTCTGGTGTGCACTTGCACACTACATGCAGATTACACAACAAGAAATCAAACAAGCAACCAAAACCAAAAAGCAAAAAAATCAAACCACCAAAAAGCAAATCCAAGTAACATCTGAATGCAAATTTTTAGGCAGTATTTAACAGCTTTTCAAGACTTTTCCAAATAATGTTTTTCAGCGATTTTTCCACAAGAAAGTACCAAGCACTACAATTTACATGTGAAGACAAGCTCTTACTCACATTTCACTGTCACAAATAAGAAGACATACAACAATGTATAGATGGTTTTAATGACAAGAAGAACTTGCAATTCTGTACCTGGACTATAAAGCTAAAGCTTCTCCTAGATCAAAGATTTTTCTTTGGTTTGGGGTGGGGTGGGTGGTTTAAGGTTCAAGATTGAAGAACAGCATCAACAAAAGCCTGAGCTCCAGAAAACACACCCACACCCACACCCACACCCACGCATGCACACTTTGGCACTCCTAGGTCACTGGGGCCTTGAGCACTTTTGCACCACGACACAACTTATTTCCACACCCACACAAGAAAATATCAGACACACTGAGGCCCACAGAGCTGGTTAGTGCAATAGGGAAGCCTTGCTTTAATTAGAGTCTTCTCTGAACACACTCAGGTGCCACCACGCTGCGGGAAGAGCGTTTACCTTTCATAGCTTCTTTGCGCTGCAGTTTGTAGGTTTCCTTGCCGCGGCACAGGCGATAAATAAAGAATCCCAGCTGATCCACATTTTCAATGCGATCAGTAACAATCATCTGCTCATGAATCAAATAGGACTGAGGCAAGTATGTTCCAGCCTGTTGAACAAAAATGTAGCAGCTCTGTCAAAAGCCATCTCTTCATGGTCTTCAACATGTTTTTGAATTTTTTCTTCAACATATCTTTGAATTATTTCAAAATATGTATTATCCACTGACTTTCATTCTAAATGTGCAAACTTCACTACAGTACAGAAACACGTAACAATTACATGCAAAAACATCACAGAACTTCCATTGATGCTGATACCCACTGCCCTCCTGCTACAGTAACATCAGCATTCAGCAGGTTTTTTTCCTAGGGGTACCCACTGTCACAGGCCAGTTCTGAACTTGTCATCCAAAGTTTTCACTTAATTAGTAACAGCCCACCAGACCTCAACAGGAACAACTCCCAGGCAGGAGTTGGCAGAACCATGATCCACATGGAGATACTCTTGCTGACGAAGCAGGCCAGCTGCAGTGCAGTACAGCCCAGCTGCAGTCCATGGGGTTGGGAAGCCCTGAACTTATTCACAGTGTGGGTCACTGCTCTCAATCCAAAGCCAAGATGAGACCATCTATCTCTCTAAGTTATTATGGCAACTCCCATAGTTTTTTATGTGGAAAGCTATTACAAAGCCAATGTGGGACATGAGGTGTTTCAAGGCAATACAAGAGAACCATGATGACATACAAAGGGTTCCCAAGCCCCCTCTAATCCCTCCAATATTATTCTGTCACAGATGAAATGATGGAGGAATCTGGCTCTGTGCACATGTCACTGTACATGGCTGAAGATGCACAGACTTAGCTGCCCTGCCAGTCAGTTTTCTAATACCACCACTATTAAATAAGCATCCATTTTAAAAAATACTAAGAAATCTTGTTAAGAGTGGTTCTAATTTATAGCAGTGTAAAGAAGGTGTTCCTTGCTTTTAAAAATAAAATGATTACTTATTGTGAAAACAATTTCAGATTCTGTTGCGAAAGATCTCTGCATTTTTTAGTGACAATAAACAACTTGAAATTTCTGCTGTGAAACAAGATCATCTTTTCAGCTCAAGTGACATGTTGAGAAGCTGATTAAATGCTATTGTTCCCAGTAAAGAAAGAAAGGACTGCATAAAATGCACTTCAAATTTTGCATGAATGAATAAACTAGGAATATTTTCTCCGATATATACTATGAGGAAAACAACAGCAATTTTTTTTTTCTCTAAGTACCAGCTTAGCAAAAATCACTCTCCCAAATTATCCCACTCATTATTTTGTAATTAAATCTCTGCAAATTACTGCATCTTAACTCCTGGTCTCTCAAATCTCAGGAGGGAGCCCCGAGGGAGTGCCAGAGCACAGCAGCAGTGCAGGGCACTGGCAGGGTGGGCAGCAGTGCTGAGGACTCGGGGGGCAGCCTTCAAGAACACTCCTGGGCTCATGCCCTCCAAACCACAGGACCTCCCAGCCAAGGCCTGGACCCAGCCTTGTCAGTCCTCCCTGGGTGGGAGAGGTGGAGAGGAAACTCAGTGCAGGAATCTCCTCTGTCCAGTTGCTGCAGGAGCAATTATCTAGGACTGGGATCCAGCACTGGGATCCAGCATAGCCACAAATATAATTTTTGAGACATCCTGTGCACTGTGTACAGTTAAAATTAGCCAGTTGGCTCAGCAGTGGGAACGAGGTGGATGAGCAAATATATCTGGGTTTCAGTTTTGTTTCCTGAAGAAACAAAGGAAGCCTTTCATGTCTGCACACTGAAGCAAACTGTATCAATATACAGAGATGTGGAACTTTAGGCTAAAATTATGATGTTTCTTAAACACCAGCACAGTCCAGAGCTCCTCCTCCATGTACATAAAATGCCCTCTAAATGTATTCAGAGCTCATTTTAATGAAACTAGCACATCAATTTCACATATTTTTTTGCTGGTGCAACCAGTGTGACTGCAGGACAGTACTTACTTACTTTATGTATTTGCAGCATAGTTTTCCAAATTCCAGTTAGAAATGTTTAGCCTGATTTTCTGTGACATCAAATGCCCACAGCTCTTTGTTAATACAATGAGAATTAAACAGATGTCTCATAAAATTAGGGCACCCACTGTTAGGGACAGTGATAAAAACTGTTTGCTTTTGCACAGATTTTCAGTTAAATGTGTGATGCCTGGTTATCCTCTTGTAAACCAAGCATATTTGATTCAGTACTAATGACAAACTAGGAAATTAACAGATTTTAATAGTGGAATTTGTGTGATCTAAAAATGGAAAGAAAACAGCACAGACAAAGTTTAAAAAATGGGGTCACTGAGTTTTACAGACACCACATCATCCTTATTACAGGAAATGAAAATGTAGTTAAATAGCCAGTCTCAAAATAGGAAGCAAAAAAGCAGCAAAGGCCTTACTTGTGGTAACTTTTCACATGAAATTTATTTATACATACAAACCACTCAAAAATGGCTAAAATGCTTCCTGGAGTCCTAATTCCAAAGCCTTTTTTGAAAGATGCAAATCCAAAGATGATGTAACTATTCTGAAGTTACAAAAACCCAGTAAAATATTAAAACATTCTCCCTAAATCTTAGACACATTTCATCAGCTCTCTTCCCCACTGGACTGTTTTGCTGTTCTGTGAAGAAACCAGAAGACCAGAATCCAAGGAAAAAGCTATTTAAATCTGCAATTGAAAGCATACATTATGTAAAGTGCACAGTAGATCCAACAGATCTCATGTGCATGACCCTCAAGCCACTGGATGGAAGTGGGAGCCAACCCTAGGCTTTAAACAATGCCCCTGTTAAAAAGATTTCCCAGCCTCATCTACTCCATGCCTCTCAGCTAACCAGTCTTAGTCCAGTGCACATATGCTTTACAGAAACTTTAGTCACAATGGATTATAAATTAAAAAACACACAGACTGCTATCAGAGTCCAGCTACATCACATTTACATGGTTTTGTCAGCCAAATTTACAGCACTGAAGAAAATCAGATTTTTTTTGCCTTCCCCTGAATTAATGATTCCTTCATGATTGTAGATCATTGTCTAAGTAGGTTACAGACTTTTTTTCTCTTTGCAAAGGCTCTAGCAATCATGTGCCTTTTGTGAATGTCAAGAGTTCTGCAGAAGGGAAAAAACCCCAAAAATTTCTACTTGTTCCTGTCTAAAGAAAAAATTACTTGTGATTTAATCATACCTTGATATTGATGAGCAGCTCCAGGAAATTTTTTGGAGGCATAACAACTGAAGTGTTCAGAGGAATCACATAGCACTTATCCAGGCTAAGGTCAAGATAGGCAGTGAGTCTCTGTTGAGAAAACATTTATTTTAATCAAAATAACAAGATCAGAAAACTGACAAACAGGTGTTTCTGAACTGCCATTGCCCTGTGGCTTTCTTCAAATTATTCTTTTGTTCACTGTACAGTCTGTCCAATAAACTCCAATCTTAGGGCAAGTAAAAGCACAAACAAAGGGCAGCCTTTGTGAGAGTTTATACTTTCAACAGGGATTCGGGCAAGGCAGCAGGTGATGAGGAGCTCAAATGCACCAAGCAAAGAAACTACAAAGTACCTGAGCTGTTATGGAAACAAGTACAGTGTTCACTTATGCCTAGTGCCTTCATTGTGAAACAACAGGGCAAAAACCTGGCTCTAATCTTCATGCTTTTATATTTTGTTATAATCTAAAGAGGAAATGCTGCTGTAAGAACAAAACACAGAAGGAAAAGAAAATGGTACAGATAATTCAACAAAAGTAGTTTTAGGTTGAAAAATACAACTGACTTGCCAGGTTAATAATTATTCACAGTTGAATTATTATTTTTATACAGTACCTGAACTGCAGTGTTTTCCATTATTTGATAAAAAGCTCAGGGAATTACCCTGATGAATCCTGTAGCCCTGCTCACTGAGCTGTGTTTTACTGCACCTGTTCTGGCTAAAGAGACGTTATCTCTAGCTGCTGAAAGCTCTGAGGCTCTTATGTGTATGTACATAAAATACTGAGCACCAGGAGCCCAGCAGTCAAAATAATGCCAGGACAGCAATTATCAGTGCAGCTAATCTCATTATGAGCAGCAAGTGCTGTATTTATGGCAAATGACCCTTGCACTGACCTTTAGTGCAAAGCCTTTAACTTATTAAATCAAAAAGTAAATTTCTAGTATGATATTGTTCTTACTTGCTTCTTAGATGCTGCTTTCTTTTTTTTCTTTTTTTTTATTTTCTAGTTTTCCCTCTTTAGAGTCTTTATTCTAACTCTTAACAGAAGGTTCCTAAATATATTCTGAAATATTATTTGAATTACATAGCTAAGCAAGCAATGTTTTCTTCCAAATCTGGCTATGAATATTTGATAGATAGCACTTTAAACTCTGAAGTTTGCATGAAAAATAGGACACTTCCCTATTCTTTTTCAGCTTAGCTTAAAAAAAGCTGTTCAGCGAAGTCTTCAAATGTTCACAGAGATTTAGCTTCCTGAAAACCAGCTGTACAACATTTCATCACCATCAGACAGCTCCAACCATGCTGATACAGAAAAGGAAGGCTTCTAATTGTTTTACAGCTGCTCTTAACACTGAGAGCTGTAAGCCTGTCAACTGCCTTAACAGAAATTTATTACCGTGATTCCTATCAATCAAGGTTATTTCTCCAAAAAAGGAAGATAGCTTTGAAACTCTAGTTCAGTGCCTCTAGGAATCACAGTAGCCTGTGGTGCACAAAGAAATTAAACTTTGGCTTGCGGTGGCATCTGGAAAATTATCTATCTTCCACGGTCCTTCTCCTTCTGCTGCTGCTTTGGGGTTTGAGCCATGCTAGGAGAGCACCTCTAGGAGTGCCTGAACACACCCAGTGACATCAGATGCAATCAGCCCCTCTGAGCTGATGTCAAAGCTACCTCAGCCCTTTCCAAATTTCCCTTGGCACCACAGCAGTTGGTCAAATTCTGGCTCAGTGGACTCAGCAAAGCAAGAACAATATTCTCTTTAATTTCTCACATTAAGGAGAGCAAACAGATCCAGGATTTTTCACTTTCTAAAAACAGAACTGCATTTGCAAATGGTGGTTTACACACAACCTGATGATGACTCTATCGTGCTGTACTTTGTGCCCGGTTAATAACTGCTTGCAGCCTGCTGCTGATCAAAACATTTCTGCTGCCTCCTCCACCCCTCTGCTTTCCTCCACCATAATAAATAAGGAGTGTATTTATCAGGATGACTGACGGGGAACATTTTTCAACTTTTAAACGCTTTCAGCTTCTTCAGACATACTTCTTACCCGGTGGAAGTCATGGACGATATCAGCAGGATCACTATCAGCAAATTCAGGGACTGGCACACTGATAAACTCAACATCTTCCTCCTCCAGGATCTGAATATTTTGCTCAATTGTGTGGTAGCGAGCAGTCTGAGCCTCTGCCCCAGGCTCAGGTAAACTTAAGCCATCTTCAATGTACTTTATTCCACAGAAATACACGCCACCCTGCTAAAAATAGTAAACAACCCAGCAACAAAAAGATCAGTAATGTAGAAGTTTAAAAGTAATATTCTCAGAGCACTGAAGAAAAACTTGCCAGACTAAATGAAATTTTTTGCCTTTAATTTGATTTGTACCCCAAAGCAGGAGCCAGTTGCTATCTACAAGCGGACCATGGCTAAAACCTCAATTACACTCAACCCAGAGGGAGTTTTTCTCTTGAATTCAAGTAAAACAGGATCCCATAAACAGGTTCTTAAAATCCAGTCTTCTGTGTATTTTTAGAGAGACAATGAAGTTCCTATACCTATATGCATGCATATTGTTATTATTATTAAATTATGATCTAACTGTAGTCAAAATCACAATTAAAAACTTTAAAACTGGTCATCCAAATCACCTCCGAAAAGCAAGTCTAACTCTGAATTTGGTCCTCTGCTTGCAGCAGAGGGTTGGAGGTCAAGACTTTCCTTCCAAACTCAATTATTCTGTGAAGTTGCTTAGTTTTACAAGACTTCAAGAGTCTGGAAAGTCAGTTTCTAAAATAATTTTTGTACGGTTTTAAGAGACAAAAAGGTAAAAAGAGAAATTGAAATAACTAGTTTGTGTCCTTTTGCCACAGTACACGTGGCAGGCTACCTAAGTGAACTGTAAACTACAGTTCTGAGTCAGAGGAAGTCATGTACCAAATTTACACACCAGGTAGTTTTAGAAATATAGAACTCTGCATATGCACATGTCATCAATTTAAGGTTTTACATTGAAAACGTGTCTTCAGGGCAAGGTCAGCTCAATTCCTGAATGTTTCCTTTAACGCAGATCTGACTCATAAACAAGCAGCACAGGTTTGAATTAAATGGCACTTTCAGTTTAGTCTGACTGGCAGGTGAAAGGTGGAGCACCCAGTGCTAAGCACGGGTGAAATGTGCATTAGAAACGCAACTGCCCTTCATCTCCTCAACTCGTCAATCCACCCACCAGGATAAGCTGTGCTGTTAAAAGTCATCATTTGCAATGCTACTTCTCCCCTGTAAATCTGGTTAATGTGATAGCCAAAAGGACTACAAACTGCAAGTTCAGCTAGAATTTCTCAAGTTTAATTGCTTGGCTTTTCACATTAGCAGCTACTAAAATGGGGGAAAAGCAACAGTCCTGCTATCAGGGACAAGAACGTGATTTTTTACCTTATAATTAGGTGCACTAACCAGTGGGCTAGAGAGATTCATGTTTTGCTTACCCTCTCCCTTTCTGGCTCTGTTATCTTTCAACCCCAGCAGTTTCTGAAGCAGAGAGGGTGTGCTCCCACCACCTGGGCAGCAGCCTAGCATATCCAGCACTGCCCAGTGACAGCTCCCCCCAAGGGAGACAGCATTTAACTCAGACCTCCCATGTTTCAGGTAACTGCTCCATTTCCCTGGCACTGCTGCCTTCACAGAGCTCCTCTTGCAGCACTGCTATTTGTTAAAAGACTGAAAATACATTTTGTTAGAGGTCTAATCTTGTCAATGTGGATTAGACTTGACAGGGCATGTTTAAACCACACTGACTGTGCTTTTCCCAAGTCCCCTGCAGGGCCCATATTTCTGATCCATGTGGAGGCTAGGGAAGGGGAGAGCCGTCGCGTTGCTTTCACAAGCAGTTCCTTTCCTGTACATTAGCAGTGCCTCATGTGTTAGGAAACCTGGGATCAAACAAGGAGGCTTTCAAGGGGTTAATCCACCTCCAGTATTTGGCACTGCAAAAGAGAAAAGAGAGTAGATAAAAATCTGGGACACCACTGGGGCTTCTAAACCCAAGTTCTATTTAGATACAATCCTTTCTCTGCAAAGTGAGGTTTTCAAAACTGCTGCTCTCTTTTATTTGCCAGTTTCACTTCTGCCCTCCTCTGCTGCTAGGTAACTTCACAGAAGGCAAAACTCTGGCCTTTAGAAAACATAAAGTTTTTGAAAGGAAAAACAGTTTACTTGCTTTGGTTTAGTCTGTTCCTCCTCTTCTAAACGTAACACAAAAAGAACAGTCTGTTGCTCCTCTTCCCACAGAGAAAAACAGCCCTCTCATAATGAGTATGTGACTTACCTGGAATGCAAAATATTTGTACAGATAGGCACCACCCAGGAACACACCAGCCAGCATAAAGGCCAATCCAAAGCACATGCACCAGCACCAGGCCCTTCTCTGTCCAACAGGCACAGCATCCTCAGCGTCCTGCAAGGCATCAGAGAGGGACCTTCAACACACTGTTCCCAAGGCAGGTAAGAGAGCAGATATTTCAGGCTCAGCAAATACAAACAATGCATCCACCAGAAAAGGCCGTATGCACGTTAGCACAAGGGTTTAGAAACTTACCTTATTTGGTAAAATTTAAAACAAGTCTATTTAAGTTGAGGTTTAGTAAAATTTGTACTTTTAATGCCACCATCACTGACTAAATCAGCAGATTTAAGAGAAAAATATAACAAAAACTCCTGAGATACCTAATAATACACAGTGAGCCACTTCCCAGGTTGCAGACAGAAAAATATGCATTCTCTCAACCTCCATGCAACAACAGCTGAGCGAGGAAGTCAACTCAGAAAGGTCAGATTCTGTTTTACCTTAGTATATGCAATGTAAGTGAACCCAAAGAACCAACAAAAGATCAAAGGTAGTAAGAGCAGCAAAATATATTCTTTCCTATGTTGCTCCATCAGAACAAAACAGCCTTTACCACAACTTGGCTGGCAGAACTGTGAGGGTGGGAATGAAAAAAAATATAAAGATGCTTTGTAAGTTGTTGTTAAGGAAGCTTTCTGCTCTATCTGCTGTTCGTGTAATACTGAAGGAATGACAGGATGTTTCCCCTTTAGGGCACTGGTTTGCATAACCATGCAATCCCCAGAGGCATCCTAAGCAATAAACTGCTGCTTGCAAAATCTTTCCTCTATCAGCCACATTACAATGCTTTTTCTTCCCCCAAGTGTTTGCCTAACTCATATACAAAGGGGAAAAAAAATCCAACTTAGAGCTACCCTGTTCCAAGTCAGGAAAATCCTGGGAAAACATCTAAATTCAAATAAATACAAAGAAATTCACTACCCCTTTGCAACCACAAAACCATAACATAGAATGATGACCAGAGCAAAATCATTATGACTGAATGAACAAAAACCCACCAAACCAGAAAACTGAGGAAGAGCAGAACAGAAGCACTTGGGAAGGCTTTAATGGCCAGAGTTGTTAGTCAATGTTCTGCCTGATGTGTTGGGTCTTTTTGCTGCACTTGCTAATTAAGATGATACCCCACTTGAACAAAGGTGTGGGTACAGTACCCTGCTGCCTTGGCCCAGTTAGGAAGGAATTCCCCTTATCTGGCTGAAGCAAGTCTGACACCAAATGGAAAGGTGAGCCTCCCTGTAAATGGTGGGAGAAAGTGGCACTTCCTGGGAATGACTCAGCCATCTCAGAGAAGGGTAAGTAGCATTTTGGAGAGACTTACTTCCTTTCACTGACTATAGAGGGAAATTCCTTGGTTAAAGGAAGTCGGTACCTAATTCGTACGCAGCTAAAATTAAGTGATGTGAAACTCACCTTTACAGTACACTGCAATTACCTTTCATACAGAAGTGGCAAGGCAGCTTCTTTGCCAGGCAACAGCTGCCAAAACCTGATTCAGAAATATTTGGAGTAGAACTGAAGATATTTCACACATTTTATTTTACTTTACCTTGCTAAATACCACAGTAAATCAGATTGTGAAATCTCCATCTTTGGAGGTTTTCAAGACTCAACTTGAGAAAGACATGGCTAATCTTGCTTTGGCAACCATCCTGTTTCTAAAGGGAGGCTGCAGCAGATGACTTCCAGAGGCCCCCTCAAACCAACATTTCTGGGATATATCACAGGGCAAAGTGAAATCAGCAAAATAACATTTGCTGTGGACTGAAAAGACACAATGTAAAGAAAGAAACGGCTTTTTAACACTTTTAGAATACCAAATATTTAGGAATTCAGTGTAAAAAAAATTACAGGATTACTAGCTACCTGCTTTTTAACCTGGCTCTTTGCAAAGACTGAGAATAGGACATAATACCCATGGTAATCTAATTAACTCTCAGGTCAGGTTGAGAGTCACTGTGGATTCTTCTATAAATCATCTCAATTATAAATCTAAACCAGGTAAACCAAGGATTTTTATTTTTATGTTACCCTGTATCATTAGGTAACTATTTCCCTAGATATTACAAAGCACACAGGACACCTGATTGAAACTTTTTGTAATAGCTGCCACTTAAACCGTTCCAAGTTAAGGCCAGAAAAAGGGATAGCAAACTGCCTTTGGGATACAATATCAAAATATTCCCTAGTGAAGAATATAAAGAGTATCTTTATTCTTTCCTAGTGCTGCTTTCATCCCCCACACCTTTTTAATTACAACCAGAATTATCCATTAATGGAATAACTGCCTCTTCCATTTTTTTCATTATTTTATAATTCCAGAAAGACTAAGAAAACATGTATCTGGGAAATGGTGAGGAAGGCATACAGAGTATGAACACCTATCTGGAAATGGGGGTTAATGTCAGATCAGTTTTCCACAAGCCACAAAATAATCAGAAAAAAGGAAAGTAACTTTTACACTTTAACCATGCTAGGAGGAACCTGAAGGACAAATTTATCAGTATTCCACCTTACATAAATTTGCTTTGATATATGAGATGACAGATGTAAACAGGTTTAATACAACTCTTTTATCCTTTAGCACCAACTAAAGGCTATCATTATTATTTCTGAAGGTGCCCCTTGTGGTGGCACATTAAGCTATTTTGTATTTGTAGTTGCCCATCACTGATTTGTCCCCAGCCTACCAAAACCAGCCCACCAAATTCGGACCAAGAGTTCAAGTCCAGTTTAGGCTCCTGCTTAGGAGAATGAATGAAAGCATGGCACCTTTAGCACACGCAGAATCTGAAACTGACAACACTGAAAAGATTTTATGCTATTGAAAGAGAACAAAGAATTGACTTCCTAGCCTGAAAGCTAAGTATATTATCAAGCAGTTTAAAACTAGCTTAAATTATAATATTATAAATAATTTACTGAACCCAAATTATACTCATATATGTAGCTGACCCATGGCTAAGCTCTCTAAGCTTTTGTATTGTTGCCACAACAGCTTAGTTTGGGCTGTATTGACCCAAAAGAATAATTTGTCCCTTGCTATAAAAATCTGACCCTCTGCAGTGCAAAAGAAGAAAGTGCAATGGCTGCTCACCCTCCTTCCAGGTGACTCATGTTCTGGAAAAAACCCATTAAGTGAAAGCAGATCTCCCCCTAAGAGGGACAGTGCTGAATTAGCGCTTCTCCCCACTTGGTTACAACTGCACTTTGTTCCCCGGCAGCAGCATTGACTTCTGAAGCCAGAGCACAACAGGAGACTGCAGCCTCAATGACTAATTTTTCTCTAGGCCAGCTTTCCACTGCCAGAGGTATCTCACAAAAGAAAGCATGTACTTGAGGTGAAGACTGACCTCCAAAAATATGCCTCTCTACTTCTGTGAGCAGTAATAAATAATCATTACTGTCCTGGTCCCTTTCTTTCTCCTCTTCTGCTTCATCCCTGCCCCATGTACTTTCAACTCCCTTGTGAATCCTCAGCCTTAAGATGATGCCACAAAATTCATCTTTGATGCAAAGTGCCTTAGGAAGAACTGGATGCAGGCCCAAAACTGGCTTGTTTCCCTTGACGAGCTGATTGTTCTAATTGGAAAACATTTGATTAGCCTATTTCCCATGAACAAGACATGAAACAGAAGCATCACTCTGCCACTTGTACACTAAATCCTACAGTGTTGAAATTAAATGGTTCAGAACTTCCCAACCTGAATAGCTTCAAGCCCTGCAGTAACAATTTCCTTTCAGATAGAAAACAAGTATTAAATTTTTCATTATTTGAGACTAGCAAGATTCAAATCTAGAGTCTTCTCACAAAGAAGTGACAAGATGACTGCACTGCAGTTTTCAGAACAGGTCCCTTCATTGGTGACCACAGCAGTGAATGTAAAACTGCCCTCTGCCTTCACATTAAAAGCACGAAACCCTTCTGAGATGGGCACATGATGCCACAAACTATTTATCGGAACACTCTCAGCTATAGAGAAATGTGTACAAGAGTATCTTTGTGACAATTAGCATTAACTGTTCTGCAGTAAATTTAAAAAAAAAGTTAATAACCCCATAAACCTGCAAACACTAGCAGTTATTAATGGCTAGTGGCCATATATTCTCTTGCTCTTTTCAGTTCAATTTCAGTGCTATTTTTTTTTAATAAATGCTGAATTTTAGAATGGCCAAATTAATGTTTGGGGTAATACCACAAATGTACTCTAAGAAGCTCCAATGCTGAGCCACAAATGTGTATAATTAGAGTTGATAATGACTTAGATTTCCCCCTTGTGGCTTTTTGTACATAGTGGAATATAATTGCTTTAACATTATAAAAGTAAAGCAGTCTATAAACTTACAAGGCATACGTCTAGTTCATATTAAAATGAGTGAGAAGATTATCAGACCTTGCTCCTTTGCAGAAATTAAGGATACATCTATCTAAACCAGATACAACTGACAACATGCTGTGAGAAGTCCAGAATACTGTATGACTGCTGGACAGCTATGCAAAAGATAATGTCCTAAATTTAAAAATAGATAAGATAGCAATAAAAATAATTTTGGGAGGGGAAAATGTCTTTTGGAATGAAAAGTCTTCGATCCACAGAGAAACCAGATGCAGAGCATTACTGAGTATTACAAACATTACTAAAAATGTCTGCAGCATAATACACAAAACATCCATAATTATGCATCTGAGAATAACATTTATTACATATACACAAACACATATATAAAAGCTTATAGTTAATGTGGGTGGAATTGGCTGAAAGCTGTTCAGAACAGTTCTTCCTCCAAGGTCCTCTGCGTGCCACTTAGCTCACATGGATGGACACAACACAGTGGGACAGACTGAGGCATTTCCTGAAGGCAAATATTGACCAACTGCAGCTTTAATTAGTGGAACGGGAAGAAAGGAAGTTAATGATGACTCCCTAGAAGTGTTTTTTAATGAGAGAAGCTAAAAAGTCTTTAAATAAAATATGACCAATGGCTGTATAAACTGAATTCTGTTGGTCAGGCTTGCCTGCTCTGACTTGTAAACATGCCATCTGCAGAAAATCCTCACAAAAGAAAGTCAATTTAAAATGAACTTAATTTAGAAAGAGCTCTGTATTCCTTCGGTGGTATTCCTGCCTGAAGACTGCTCCAAGCTTGGTATTCTATTTATTACTTGTTACAGATGGGAAATTAAGGCAGGCTTTTGCAAGACTCCTCACTTGGCAGATGCTGCGAATCTGGAAGGAGATCATACTGATCTGTCTCTAAAACAGCAATTTTATGCTTACTAATAAAATTAAATTTAAATTTTAAGTACAATCATCTTTTAACTTGCTAGTTGGAAAAACCCACTCTATATACAATAGATGCTTCAGAGATTTCTCACTTGTCCAGAAAACAAGCTATGGCTGTTTACATGCAGTTGATACCTGAACATTGCAACCCTCCAGTGCCAGCATTGCCAGGTCTTTGGTCAAGACAGACAAGCACTTGTCCATCTGACCAAAGGCTCTCTGCCTAAAGAACAACAAGAAAACATGACCTTAGTTCTGCTGTTTGCTGTAGTCACATAGCCTGAATAACCAAAGAGATAAATCAATTAGAATTATCCATTAGGCAGTTGGTACTATTAATCTCTTCTTCTATTTCTCATATCTGCACATGGTCTTTGAAATAGTATTGTAAATAAACAATCTTTTAGACAGCACTAGAAAATCCAGAAGTAAGAAGAAACTAAATTCCAGGAGCTTTACAAGTCCAAAGTCCAAGGTTGTTTTAATTGGTTGAATGTTATCTTTGACAAAATAATGGAGGAGTTTTATTAAAACATAAGGTGTCTGTCAAATTACTCATTTCATTGCTCAAACATTGTAACTACAACAGAATAAAGACACCAGTATAAGCAGACAACTCAAGATCATCTTAAAAGGGGAATGAGAGCTGGTGGGTAGGAAGGTAGCTGCAGCTGCATGTATTGGGAGAGATTAAGAGAGAAGAAAAATTGGAAAACAGGCAAGAGTAGGGGAGCAAGAAATAAAACTCAGAAACATGTTGGAACATAAAGAGTTCATATTTTCTACAGGAAATAAAGGAAAATTGCAACTGTAAAGTGAATGTTAAGGACAGGAATCAACAGTTCATCCACAGCTATGTGATACAGGGACAACAAAAGAAGCATGTCCTGACAAGTAATCCAGCAACTCCTAACCAACATGAGTAATCCTGATTTACCTAAACACTGTCTTTATTTCTGAGATAAGATGCTCCAAAGCCTGATGGCACTCAACAATTAAAGAGGATTGGTAAAGAAGGAAAAAGCCTGTAACTATTCAAATTGCTGTTTTGGTTAAATTTTGGAGTAGCATTAAGATGAGTCATTGTTAGCTTTGGTCTTAGGTGGACTAGAAATGACAGGGTACTGAAATGGCCTGAAAGTTGTATTTTTAGACCAGGCAAAGACTTTTTTTCAGGTGATTCACCTGTACTTTTGGCTATATCCTTGTCCCAGACGGTCTACAGCAAGTGTACAACTAATCACACACTGTATGTGACTGTTTTCTTCAAACTGCGCTCCCCAGATTGCTCCTCCTCTCTGTCCAGTTTCAAGATCTACCAGCTTCCTTCTCTGGGCACTTACCCTATGTCTATGCTCCTTGTATCTTTTCCCACCCAAAGCAGAGCTCTCCAGTATCTGCCACTCGCAGAGTAACTGGGCACACCTTATTTCCATTTGCTCCCTTGCCCCAAGATAAAACCACTCATCACCACGCTCTGGTGAAGAGGAGCTGGGCTACAGCCACAGAACTGCTCTGGACTTTGGCCTGCCACATCAAGCAGCACAGCGCTCCTGCGCCTCTTGGCCTGCATTTTCATTGCAAACACTCATGGCAAGGACTGCCCTCCTGGGTCTTTCTCTGTACAGGTATTAGCACCACAGGACACTGCCCAGGGAGGTCGTGGACTCTTCCATCCTTGGAGATACTCAGAAGCTGACTGGAGGCGGTCCCAAGCAACCAGCTGCAGGCAGTGCTGCTAGAGCAGGGGAGCTGGCCCCGATGACCTCCAGTGCCAGCCATTCTGTGATACACATCTAGAGTTTTTAAGTAACGCTAATACTATACAGGGTGAGGATTAACAAATAACTCTAACCACTTGCTTCATTTAAGGAAAAAAAAAAACCAAAACCAGACTTCCAGGAGTGCTGGGTCTGTGCTAGACAAGTAATAAAGTGCCACACATCTTTTATTTCATTTTGGAGTTCTATGATTCTTTTGCCTTCTCCCCACTCCCTGCCATGAAAATTTCAACAAAACCTACAACATTTGGAAAATGTCTTGCCTCTAAATGTCTGGATGCTCAGGGTGGAAAATAGGTTTATTTAGAAAATATATTAATGTTGCTGAATTTCTCTATATATTTTCATAAACTGGAATGACAGAAATCTGCTCTGCATTCCACACCTAGTTTTCTCACATATTTAAAGAAAAGAGGAGTGTTCTGGTGCAGGTTTGCAAGTTATAGACCAAAACATGCAGGGGGAAAGCTTGCACAGGCATATGGCAAGAGCGATTAATTTTAAACAAAACCCCACAAGCCCAAGAAGTCATACGGGACATTCTTCAGAATGCATTTTGCTTTCAGAAAACAAAATCACCACACCCTTTATAGTTACAGCATACCAAAAATGCATTTCATTAAACTGTCCAGTTTTGAAAAATGCTATTTTTAAACATTGCCGAAATAAATCCTTTACCCACCTGCAATTTTTGACTTACAACTGACTTACATTCTACCATGCTTACAAAAACTACACTAAATCAATCTATAACTTTAATGAAGTATTTCTTTCATCTTTATCCTGAATGAGATCAGTGTTTGAAAACAGGAACTTACAAGGTTCCTATTCCACTTTAAATGGATCAATACTAAATTATCTCTTTGACCTTGATTGTTCCAGTCCCTGTTTCTCCCTTAGCCTCCTTAGCTCTCCCTTCTTATATCTGAAATTTCTTTTTTCCTATGACTGCCTGATTCTCAGACATCAGTATGATGGAACGCTATGTAAATTTAACCTAGATTTCTCTCAAGGCTATTTTCCCAAGTGGCATTGGCTCTTTCACCCAAGAGATCTCATTAGCATGCACATATGCACCACTGAGCCTCGGAATTTAATAACTCTATTCCCAGTTCAGCCACAGATGGTATGTCATCTCAACCAAGTTACAAAGGCTGCGTCTCAGTTTCTCTCAAAAGCAGAATCCAGCATCACAAAGCCTGCTTGTGAGGTCTGTAGTCCTGCTTCAAAGGAGGGTAGACTCTGAAGCCTGTCTAGGTTGCTCAGGGCTCTTGACCCGTCAAGATTTGAAAACCGCTAAGACTGATACTTCAAAGCTTCTCCGGGTAATTTCCTCAGCAGCATTCAGTTCTCCTCAAAACTGAAAAGTATTTTGCTTCTATCAGTTAGAAGCTCTCTTTTTTAAATTTATGACCACTGTATTTTCAATCACCTCCCCAGGCACTAGGAGGCTGCTGTGAAGTCCTCCCTGCAGCAGTTTCATCTCTGGGTTGAACAAGCCCCACTCCCTTGGCCACTCCTCACAGGGCATAACCTCCAGCCTCTGGCTATTACGGTGGCCCCTGCTGGACTCGCACCAGTTTGCTGCTGTCTTTTTCTGGATCAGAGAGAGCTCAGCTTTCAGTGATGCCAGTGACTAGCTTCCACCAGAAGCCCTTGGTCTTTTTCAAGCAGAGCAGCTTCCCAGTCAGGTGGTGCCCTATGTATCCTGATGCCTGGGAGGAGCCTGCTCCAGGTATAGGACTTGGCATTTGCTATTTCTGAAATTCATGAGATTCTGTTCAGCCCATTACTGTAGCCTGTTGAGGCTCTTTCGAATGGCAGCCCTGTCCTCAAACACATACACTCTGCTAATATATGTATTAATGAATTAGAATGCATAGTACCTGAACAGCAAGCACAGCTCTCTGAGTGGAAACCATTCTATATGCAAATACAGAATAGCATTTAATTGTAGCAGTTATGAGTATCAGCACAGGAGAGCTGACCTTGGAAGGCTGACGTTTAATTATGCCCTCTTTCTAGACAAAACTGTTGTAACAAACTAAAGGGCTTCAGTGCAATTAGACTATTCCAAGTCTGAAGTGGAGCACACACTCCTGTGCCCAGCACCTGGCAGCCTCACATCCTGCAGGATCACAGACCTGGGCAGTGCTCAAACACCTCACCAAGAGCTTCTCGAAACTGCAAACCTTAGGCAAGAGAACTCACTGCAGCAGCCTCCAAGTCGTGTTTGGCCTCAAAACCCTGCAAAGGCTGCTGCATTTTCAAACGTGTAAATGCAAGGGTTTTCTATTTCTGTGTAGGCTTTATCTTTTAAAATAAATAAATAAATAAACAGGCCTCAGTGATTCAGCAACTATGTGAGATCCACCCCGGAGATCACTGACCCCTCCCAGTTATGATCTCCCCAGCGTGCTCTTTTTTCACAGTCATTCCACCGTCTCATTCTACCCACAAAAGAGCAGAGAGCTGCCATCAAAGCCGGAGTTTGCTGAACAGCAAGACAAAGACAACCACAAATTAACCAAGGACTCGCATTCAAGGAACTCTACTCTTAAAATGCCTGTGGGTTTTATTTTTGTGTTTATATATATATATGAAATTATATGTGTTGCATACTTAATAATACATAAACTTTAGAAAAATTTAGAAAAGTATTTGTATGCGCACACACACTCACTCTGACACTACGCGGAAAATCCAAACAAGACACAAGTTTATTTTTTTCCAGGATCTCTATAATAAACTGTTAGACAAATATGACTTTGGCATTTTGTCATGATGAAATTTGTACAGCTGTTGCACAGAGGACCCTTGCTTGTAGATGACACATGGATCACTCAGGAAGGATCTAGTGCTTTTCTGTATGTCTACTGTGGCCCAAACCCTACCTAGATCACGTGATGTCTGCCACAAAACCATTTCTGACTTCGTTCCAGAGCTCAATCTTATTAATCTCATTCCTTTGGTTTACCACATCTGTAAAATTAGGACAGATAGCTGAATTTTATAAATTAGCATGCTTTTCATCTGTAGATTCAAAGTCATTTCCACTGAGGATAAAAAGCAATACATAAATAGTAAGAAAATGAATGTTGTATTATTCATAGAGATCAGGAGACTAAAAGCAGATAATGCTAACCTTTGTCAATCATAGCAAAAGGGGAGGATGAGGAGAAAAAAGAGGGGGGAAAAAAAGGAATCTGTGCAATAAGTAACAAAACACATAATTACTTATCCCATCTGTAGTTACATTTTAAAAATGTCATAATGTTTTTGGAAGTACAGAATAAAGAACATCTGAGATTACTAGAACTTAAAAATGCAGTATTTGCTTTTGAAGGTACTTCCTGAGAGTTAAAGAGAGGACTATTTTCTTTTTATGAAGAGTTATCTGATGCCTGTAGCTACTGGCTACTTGATACAAAATACATATAAAGCTGACAAATATTCCAAAACCACAACTGCAGAACAGTTACCTGAAAACATTACTGGAGGTAAGTATGCTTACCATTCTTACACACCTCCCCACCTCAAAGACTATTAGCATCAACATTAACTAAAATGCTCATAAGAAAAACGAAAAAAAAAGGAAAAAACCTACACAAATAACAAAGAAAATAGATTTGAAAATAGAAAATAGTCTATAAAAACACAGCTGTTAGGTTACATTTGCAATGGCAAACATTTCATTAAAATACTTAACAGAAGAAAAACGTATATACACATTATATTTTGAAATTAAACTTTCCTTGAAATAGATGTTCAAATGTTGGATTAAATATTCATTATAATGGAATGAGTCAAAACCATTTCCCTTGAAAATACTGCTGATTCCAAGAAAATTTTCTTTCAAATGATTTTCACAGGAAAGCTCAGCATTTTATTTTGATCCACACTTCAGAAATTAACTAATTTAACTTGATCTTTCCCACTGAACAGAACTTTCATTTCAACATCCTCTGTTTAAGTGGTATTCTTCATACTGCTATGCGACGTTAATATCTAAAACTAGATTCTTGAAGCTTATCAAAAAGAGTATTGCAGCACAGAAAGAAGTGAATATAAGAGAAGTACTTCTGGCATTTACTGTAAAGATACATTACAGTGCAGGATAGTTTTTCTAGATACTGCACTAAATAAAGCATCATCTAATTACACACTTTTCTGCACGATGATATTAAGGGGGAAAAATGTCTTCCAAATGCATTTTTAGGGCAAGGGGTCTCAGCCAAATGAAAAGTCTAGGAAACTGAAGAGAAACTATTTAGAACTGCAGAAAGTATTCACATTGTCTCTCTAGTCATCCCTGAGTTCACATGAGCTGTATGGTACAGCCATCACCTCTTGCTCAGTCAGCCAAAAACGCCAATGATACAAACAACAGACAGCAGTTATCACAAAGGTCTGGCAGAATACATCCTGTTTGAAACATTAAATATAATTCTTCTGGGAAATGGTTGTATTTCTCGACCAAAGCTTCGTATTTGTTATTCAGGTCGGGAAGTTACGAGAGACAGAAAAGGAAGTGAGATATGGAGCACTGACAGAACTCTCCTGTCCCACAGGTTCATGCCCATTGCTGGGGGATGACACAAGCTCCTCCAGATCACATTTTGAACTCTGTAATTCCAAATCCCTAAACACACATAAAAATAGCAGGAGATTGTCAAAGGAGAACCACAAACTTTTAGAGATCTTGTTTTTTTAGTATTGTCTCAATTGCTGGCAGCCTTTAAGGAATAGGTTTAGGAGCCAAAAGTCTCAAGGCCACAGTTACTTCATTTTCAGGAAGCTGTACTACTTAACTAGTAGCACAAACTCATAATGTAAAAGGATGAAGGGGAAGATATCAGCCAAAAGGCTTCTTTTCTTAGGAGAAGTCCTTCAATAACAACACTAATTTCATTCAATAAAATTCAATTTACCGTAATTTATGATTTTGGGTACCCATTAAGTCAAATAAAATAACAGATTGTGCCCCAAATATTCTTTGTGCCTGAAACCGGAGGGTTCTCATCTATGGTTTGGTGAATTTTCATTAAAATTTTAGCATCATCTGGGAGAAGGGGAAGAGAGAGTTTACTTGGTTAGGATTTTTTATTTCTGGTCCTCTTTTAAATGATCATGTCATAATCTCCACAATGCTCTGACAGATAGCAGAAGCTGGTTGGTCCAATGACCTAGTTGCATCACAGAAAATAGAGGAAAAAACAAAGACTGCTCTTTCCCCAATGGCACCTCGTGCAAGGCCTATAGAAACTTGGCTGGAGAAAGCCTATAAACAGATTATGGAAACTCCTGAAAAAAAAAAAGAAACGAAAAACAAACAAAACCAACCCAAACCACCCAGCTAGAGAGATGTTCCATAAAGTGGGAAAATGTGCTTTCCTGAAAGCAAAGTAATAAGTAAAGTACTATTTTTTAGTGGATATCATATATATATATGTAAAAAAACTGTAAAATTAACACCTTTATTTCAGAAACCACACAAAATCTGAGGGTTTTTCTACACAGCAAAATAGTGCTCATTAGTTGTTGCTCAACAGTATTTCCTAGTTCAAACCCTTCACTCTGTCTTAAAAATGCCTATTTTAGTATGCTTTAGGCAAGATTAAGCTAAAGTGGAAAAAAGAAGGTTAATTTTAAAGGTCATAGTAATAATGTTCATATAAGGAATAAATGCAGAAAATTGCTGCTTTTAAAATTCTTAACATTTACACTTTCACACTGAACTCTCTGCACATGCAGTTATCCAATGGTCAGCCACAATACATATGTGTGAATCCACAGCTTCTGTGCACAAAGGTGGATGTGGTAAAGATGCACTGTGTTGAGCACCCCTAAAAGAAAAATACAGTTTTAAAAGGTTGCCACTGAACCTGGCAGAAGAGAGCAACAGCCCGAGTCACTGAGGGCACGAAGATTTTTGGGAAGGCTTAATCTACTGAATGGCCTTTGTAAAATGTCTGAAGACTTCAGCTATGCTCAGAACCATCTTTGGCTCTCCAAAGATCTATTGTAGGGAGAAATGTTAAAATACCACACACTGTTTGTTTGTTGGGAAACAGGGTCATAAAACACCCTATTGTAAAGACAATGAGCAAAATGGAAAATGAAATGTGGCCTAAGACCCTTCACTAGGAGTATTCTGTATTTTGGCCAAGAATTATGGCATAGAAGTACCATCCCAGCAAGAGAAACAGAGCTGTAATGGCTGCCTACAGTAATTATGGAGACACTTTCACTACATGCCATAATACCGAGCAGTGATTTATGCATACAGGATTAGCACTCTAGTTTTTTCAACTCCTTTTTAAGCAACATACTCCAAAGCATAAGACCACTGCCTTCTGCAAAACCTTTTTTTTAAGACATTGTTTCCATGACACATCCCCTACTCTTGTTGCTTCTTCCTGTCTTACCTTCCCTGATTAATTTCCGATCAGTATCTGCATCAGAGGTTATTGGGCAATTTTTGGCAAGATCAGAATATTTCTATGCTGTATCATCAGCATATTTTAGCTGCAAATGCTCTTTGCTAAGTCCTTGGAAGATTATGTATTTGAGAGTAATCCTGCAATGGCAGAGTGGCAGTCTTCAAGGCACTGTGCTGGGAAAAGCAGCAGAACAAGACTGTCAAAGAATTAGCCCAAAAGCTCATTCCATGGATTTTTATTTTCTTGACATTTCAGAGTACTTGGCTTTATTCATTAATCTCAACTAGTTTACTAATATCTCTAGCTCAAATATTTTAAAGTTCTTGGTAATAAAATTGTGATAGCACAATTCTGTTAAGCCTCTTCTTAGGGTTTTCCCTTTACTTCAGTCCAGAATGCCTCCCAGGACTTTGTTCATAAAAGAAAGCTTTATAAAATGTTGTAATACTTTTCATGTTTACACTTGTGATCCAGATCTATTTATTCTCCTACAGAAACAATACAGAAGAAGGGAAAACAAACGTCCCATATATGCTGTTTTGGAGATGTGACCTTTTTCGGTCTACCAGAATTCTTTCTTCCAATATACATTCCCACACTGCCTTCAAACCTCACTTGAAGCAAAGGGTTTTCCAGCAGCAACGTGATATGAATAATGCATTTGTCAGATGTGGTTTATTTTCTCCCCTTTCCTCCAAAGAGCTGCATAGGCAATTGAAGTCGTGGATGGGTGGAGGAAGATCTGTTTCTAATGCACTTGTATTCGAGAAGGCAAAGTTCAAAGAGTGGATCTTGCACTCACCTCAAAGGTATCAAGTTTTACAAGAGCCCTCAGTTCCTTTCCACCCGTTCTCCCACCCCAAGATCTGAGAATAAGCTCCCAGACTCGAAGAATCACAATACTTCTAGAGCTACATGGCATTGTTTGTTTCACTGCTGTTAATCCTGCATGGATTGCACAGCCTGTTCCACAAAAACTACAGACAACACTACTGTACCAGATCTGCTTTAATTGATGCTTTTAAACACAAAAGCTCAAAAAAAGCTTACTCAAGAATTTTGCACACTGTTAGGTGCAGGTCTGCATTTCTGCAGACAAAAGATAGAAATGTGTCAAGGAGAATGTCAAAGACTCATCCCTCAAGAGTGCTCCTTTGCTTTTGGAATTTTCATCTGTGCTGAGCATCCCCTCCTAGCAAGCTATTTTAGGAGTGTTTCAAGCTTTGTTTAGGCGTGTTCATCCCCTGACAGCAGTGCAAGAACTTTTAAGTAGCTACTGTGAGATCAGACCACCTTTTGACCTGGTTAATAAATGTTTACAAGTCTCATTTCTAGGCAGGGAAAGCAAAGTTAAGGCAGATCTTGAATGTCATCCTCAGCTGCTAGAATTTACAGCTCCACATTAAGGAAATCATAGTCAAATGACATGCTTCTGTCAGTATCTGGACAGGGTCAGGAGGATTTGTTCCCCAGTGTACAATTAGCCAGATGTATTTTGTTTGTTTAGCAGCAGAAAAACAAGCCCGATTTGGTAGGCTATCTGGAAACAAACATCATCCAGGGCAGATCTGGATTCCAAGGTAATAAGAAAAACCCATTTTCTGGAACATGTAGCTTGTGTCTTGCTTATGTGCTTGGTGTCAAAGTGACCACCAAATCTGGGGTCAGGAAGGAATTCTAGAGCTTAATCTGGGCTCGGGGAAGCACTTGAGAATAGCACTCCTCTAGGAACACGGAGCACCTAATGCATTTTCCATAACTGCAGGCAATCTGAGTAACAATACTGTCTCATCTGCTGTGGCACACTGTGGCATACTGTGGTCAGAGTTTTATCTGAAAGTTCACTATGCTCAGCAGAAGTGTGAAATTTAACCACTTGCTGTATCAGAGAGAAGACACTAGAAGCACCTTTCTGGTTCCCCTCGGCTGTGAAATGACAGTGGATTCTGCAGGTGAAGAACCTGGCCCCATAAAAATCACAGCAAAACCTGCACCAGGGTACAACTTCACGCTACAAACTCAAAGATACTGTCCTCCTAGGCAGAAATTCACCACAAAGATTTAGGAAATTAATTAACAGTATGACTATTGAAGAGCCAATCTGGTAACTCAGAGGCCTGATGCACGAGAGACTGTGAAAGCAAATGAAAACAGCAAGACACTGTTTATGTGCAGCTGGTCATTTTTCAAGTTTTCATTCCCCTTTGAAAGAGCTTAGAGCAAATTACACTATTCCGAATTAAAAACTGCTTTTGATTACGGAAGCATAGAAATTGCAACCAAAAACCTTTATATTCTAGGCAGTTTTGCACTTCAAAAACTTTAAAAGCCGCTGTTGTTTTTTCTTCGTTGCTGTTTGCAGAGGGGAGGCGACAGCAGCGCCTGGAGTTTCGGTGCTGTTTTGGGGCGGGGGGGAGGCAGCTCTTTGTTCCTTTATTTAAGCCAGCCCAAGTTCCGAGGCGAAGTTCTCCGCACCACACAACCACCAGGCTCTGCGAACGCGCTGCGGCACAAGCGCGGCCGAAACCCCAACTTCACCCTTCCAAGCGCTCCCTCGCCCTGCAGCATCCGGGGTCCGGAGCTCGCCAGCAGCCGGCCGGGCCCCGCCGGGAGGCCGGAGGGGATCGCAGCGGGGGGAATCGCAGGCACGACCCGCCCTCTCCACACAAACCAGCTCCCACCGCCGGCCCAACACGGCCAGGGGGCTGCGGGAGCGGGCGCGCACCCGGCCCCGAAAGCCGAGGTGGCCGCGGTCCACGCGCTGTAGCGGCTAACAAAAAAACCCTCCAAAACAAAACCCCAACAAAAACCCTCAACCAAACAAACAGAAAGAAGGAACCACCACAGAGATTCCCGGAGTCGGGAGAAGCGGAGCCGAGAAGCTCGCCCTGTCAGCCATTTTAGAAGCGTGAGGCGATGGGGCGGCGGGGCGCACCGCTGCGCAGCCTTCCCCCGGCCCGCCCGGGGGCCATCGCCGCGGGCAAGGGGCGTACAAAGCGCGGCAGCGTCCCCGCCGCGCTCCCCTCCCCGGGCAGCCCCGGCGAGCGCAGCGGAGAGGAGCAGAGCGGAGCGCCCGGCGCCGCCGGGCCCCGGAGGATCGGTCCCCCCGCCGCCCTCACCTTGGCGTCCGGCGGCAGGATCAGCACCTGGCTGTTCTCCTCCTCCTTCTTCGTCGCCTCCTTCTGCGCCAACGCGGAGTTGAACGACACCTTCACCATGGCCGGTCCTCAGCGCCCCGCACGCAGGAGAACGAGGACAAGAAGCAGCCCGCACCGGCGGAGCTTCTCAGGCTATCCCCTACCTTGCCACCCCCCCGCTGCTACCAAGCCGCGGCTGCCGCCCCGGTCCCCTTGTCAGTAGGCTGAGGAGGAGGAGGAGGAGGAGAAGGAGGAGGAGGCGGTGCCTGACAGGGAGGGCGGAAAGAGGGGAGGTGGTGGCAGCAGGGCCTCGCCCTCCGCCCACTGCCTGGCCAGGCGCGGTCGGGCGGGGGTCTTCGGCCGGGCGGGCCCCAGCTCTTGGCTCGGTAGCCGAGGAGATGCCGCTCAGTCGGTGGCTGGCCGTGCCCCGGGCGGGATCGGACTGACCTCGGGGCAGAGACCCTCGGAGGCCCATCTCCCCCAGCCCGGGGCTTGGCTCCTGCGCATGGAGGAGCCCCGGGCTGTCGCGCTGCTGGCGCTGCGCTTTCCGGGGGCACGGCTGGCACAAGCGGGTCGGCTCACCCCGTGCAGTGCCAGCATTTCCCTGGTTGCCATTTTAATTTGGGGTGTTTTGCGAAAAGAAAATGTTTGGGCCTTATGTTCGTGAAGAAAATCCCCAAAATTCTATATAGGCAGCGTGGAGGTGAAATCCACCAGTTGTTAAACCCTTGGGGAAGGATGCGAGGAGCACTGGGGAAAGTGGAGGTGTGACCTTCTTCCTTCCTCTCTGGTGCAGTGGGGTAAGAAGTCAGTGAACTCAGCACACCATCGCAGTAGGGTGCTCTCCAGTAAAACTGTGTGATGCGTATATTCGAATTTGCACTAGGGATATGGTTGTAGTCTGCTCCAAGAAGTTAATTTTGGAGACTCATCTGGGTAGAGTTGATTTCCTGGCTAGAGCTTGGCCAGGATAGGGATATGGTTGTAGTCTGCTCCAAGAAGTTAATTTTGGAGACTCATCTGGGTAGAGTTGATTTCCTGGCTAGAGCTTGGCCAGTAGTTCTTCCCTGTAGTTCTTCCGTCACTCTCTGTGAGACACCAGGCAAGCAAAATGCAGTCCTTCAATTCAGCGGGTGCTCTGCTGCTGACTTAGTCAAAATCTGGTCTTTCTCCTTAGAGCATTAGATGGCACCAGGACTGACTTGTCCTTACACTTTGTACCTTATCATCAGCATCCTTTAAAATTGTTCACCCGAAACGACTAACAGAAAAGCTAACTTAACCTGCTTCATCCTATTATCCTAAAGTATTTAAAGATCTACAGATAATTTAAGGATTTTTTTCTAATGAAGATATAAAATTCACAAAGCAAATCATAGTGATTTTATATGCTCTCAAGGTAAAACAGCTGATGGCACAGCTTGCATTCAAATCTGTAAATTGCCCAGATAGTCCAAGAATTCGATCTAACTACCTTAAAATTCAACAAAGGTTGACTGAATTATTTGCGGATACTTCACTGAGGTAGAAAACATCATGGACTCTAAGGAAGACAAAATACAGGGATTTCCCTAGGCAATTTCTGACCATATTTGGTATGACCCTGGAGGTTTTACTTTAGTAGGAACTTTCATTAAAAGTATTTGAGCATTCTTCATGAAAATGATAAAGTACTTTAATAAAGCTATCATAAGCTACAATTTCCCAGGCTACTACTATGGATTTTTAATTTTTTTTCTTACAAGTGGGACTTTATTTTCCCACTCCCAGATTGAGAAAAGCACCAGGTGACACCTCTGCTCCCATTTCCAAGGGAATCTGTGCAGGCACACTGTGTATTCAGGACAATATTTAGCACGCAAAGGCTGTAGTTCAGAGTTTTGCTTTGCTTTGTTCTCCTTAATGACATCTTCAGATATTCCTCACAGGGAGATGGGCATGCAAAAGACAGTCAAGGCTAAGGCATGGCATCTTATTATCTGTGTCAAAGTACATCTAACTCTTTCCCCAGGCAGCATACACTCTTATCTTTCCAGATCAAATATACTCTGTCTGCCTCTTGAATCATGTTTACAAACCATGGCAGCTGACTGCAGCTGGATTAGAGCAGCACCCTTACGTGTTGCCAATTCTGACCTTTTTATTAGTGAGAATTTAGGATATTAGAATTATTTCTACTAGAGACCAAAGTAAGGATAAAGCATGAGGAGAACCTCCCAGCTTACTTCCTGACTGTACTTTGCTTCTATGTGCTTTCAGGCTGTGGTTTCCCAGGCAGATGAGCTGTAGGATGGCTCCATTCCTCCAAACAGAAATCTTGCTTCAACTCTTCCTTCTCTTGTCCTTCATCATCCACTTCATGTCACTCCTTATGCATCCCTCCTTTCACTAGCAGTTCCACCCAGTGCCTGTGCTAGATGTATGACCCATGCATATCTATGTTTTTCTGCATTAGTTTTTTGCTGGGTTGGTGAGTTACGTCAATTCAGAGAGATATAAGGACCAGCACCGGCATGAGCAGTGGGCCTGCAAGACTAAGAACTTGGAGGAAAGGGGAAGTGGGGATGAAGGTCTCCCCACTTCTGCATAGATCAAAGTAGTAAATCAGCCCATCATATCTCTCAAAACTACAGTGTTGTTTTTTCTCAGGCAAGTAGGTTTATAGCCAGATGACTTTCTCATTCTCTCTCATGTTTCTGCCCCTTTTCTTTCACATACAAGTCTTCATTTCCTTCAGTCCCCTGCCTCACTCATTTATCCGATATTGGGACTCCTCCCTGGAACAGATGACACTGTTTAGATCTGTCTGTGTCCTTGGGCATATGCTTTCCATTGTTTCAGCTGACACTAAAAAGGGGGCAGCTCATTGATTCCTTGTTTACCCTGAGTGGAAAATGGCTGTTACATCTATCAGGACCAGAAACTGCTTTCTCTTTCTGATGTCCCTTGTAAAATGTCACAATGCTTCAAGTGGTACCTCTGCTTACCCATCTACAATTCAAAATCAACCTACTTGCTATCTCTTACACCAGGATTACTAATTTCTAATGCCTGTACGAGACATCTGTAGATTCAAACATGTAAAACTGGGGGGGGCAAACGGGGGTGGTGTTAAATATTAATATTGTCTGCCAATAAAGGTCACTGTTTTGAGGTGAAGAGAATGTAGTTGTTTAATTTAAAATTTCTTTTATAAAGCTTTTAAATGAAACTGAAGGTGGAAAGTTCCATATTATGTCATGGTATTTTTAATTGTTTCTGCTACTCCTTGTTTCTTGTTAACTGCTTAAGATTGTGATATGGTGTGTCTCTACTTTTCCCTCAACCACGCTTCCCAATTTTATGTCTCTCTGTCTATATATCCATTTATCTATCTCTGTCTAAATATGCATATCATTCTCATTTCTTGGGGGAGGGAGGAGACAAGCAGAAGTTGGTCCTGTGACAGACATCTATTCAGCTTTCTTTCTTAGCCAGAAGTTCAAATCCATTTGCACTGTTTCAAGGATTTTCACACTGTTGCTGGCTCTTCCTCTCTGCCTTATTCTCCCTTCCACCTCCCATCTTCTCTGCACAGCCCCCTCAGCTTCATCTGAGAGAAGTCTCGTCTACCAGATACTTACCCAAATAGCCCACGACAAACGTGCTGTCACAGTGTCCCTTTTGTGCAATCCCTGAATTAATTCACAAGGACTTGTACTTAATCCTAGATACATTAGAACACAGGTAAGTCTACTATTATTTGTATAATCCCAGTGACAAAATGGGAATGCCGTTTTCATCAGCAAAATGAGGGGCTTTTTTTTTCATTTATTGATGTGTTGATATGGAATACTTTTCCAGATTGTTTGCTTTTGTTA
Source organism: Irena cyanogastra (assembly GCA_013397155.1). Classification (NCBI taxonomy): domain Eukaryota; kingdom Metazoa; phylum Chordata; class Aves; order Passeriformes; family Irenidae; genus Irena; species Irena cyanogastra. The sequence continues at coordinate 395,119 of VWZV01002296.1, read as the reverse complement.
AGATGGGGGAATATGGCCATGGCAGCATTTTTTTAGCTTTGTCACAAGGTAAATCTGCTACCACCCACAAGCCTACCTTTTCTTTAACAACTCAAAACAAAAAGAACAACCTAGAAGGCTAAAGCAGAAAGGAAAAGATGGCACTTACTATTTTAAACAGAATAGGATAAGAAAGAGAACATACCAAAAGCCACATAAGCAAGTCTGTTTCTCAGCCTCTATATTCTTCTAAATATGCCAGAGTCTGCTGAAGTTGGCAAACCAAATGCTGCATAAATCTTTGCCATTCTTTAGCTTGCAGATGATTGGGATTGCCGACAGTTGGTGTTTTCACAGAATTTTGGACCCGACATTTACAGCCGAATCTCCAATTTTTATTAATCTCTAGGCAATAATCTAATCTGAATCTTAGAAATAACATAATTTTCACAATCTATCTAAAATGCAGCCACCCCAACAAGGCATGAAATAAGCCTGACAAATCTATTTCAACTAGGCTTGTGCCTCCCGGCACCTCAATCATCCCTGCTGTGAATAAAGCCCTTTAGAGTGAGTAAGCTGTACCACAGCAATGAATTATGCCTTAATCCAGCAAGCTGCTTTGCATGGCCAGCTTCTGCACCCACGTGGAGCCCTGGGGTCCACCAAGATGCAGCAGCTTGCCTGACTGCGTCTGCAGTTTGTCTGGTGTGAAATTGCTATATGCAATATGCAGAAATGTCCCTGTGTGTACAGTACCCAATTGCATGCTCTTAATTTCAAAGAATTGTTTGCAACATGAACCAGAACCTTGCTTGTTTGAAGGCAGTGGAAGGGCTCTCATGCCTTCCCTTGAAGCTGATCCTGTCAGTCTTAACTGGTGTAATCTATTAAATGCCAGACTGCAGACGAGAAACCTTTATATGAATTTGTCAACAGTTTATTTGCTCATTAAGCATCATGATTTGGCCAGTACTGAAGAAGACTCAAATTAAAGACCATTGCTGCCCTAGGGACTTTATAATCTAGATCAGATACAGAAAGAAAAAAATCTCAGGGAAACTAAGAACATGGAATTACTTTGAAGGCTTCACTCCTTTCCCTTAAGCTCTTTTCCTTCTCTCATTTCTGTTCACAGAAATAAAAATGGTGTGCAAGCCCTTGTCCTCTAGTATTCTAGCAGCTCCTTCCTTCTCCTTACAAGCCCAGAAAATGCTATTTCCCCCTTTTTAATACATTAAATACATGCTGCAAATATCTTTTGTCTTTTAAGCTTTATTGAGCTGATCCTATTGTTCCTATTCACTTTGTCCATTAGCACCTAAGACTTCTAGAACCCTAGGACACCAGCTTTAGGAAATTAAATCCAGCTTGGTCCATTACAGTATATTGCAGAAGACAATGTCATAGTCTCAAATTTCTGTTTAGGCTTCAGGGATTTTTCTTGTACCTGTCTTTTTGTCTCCTTTTCTGCTGCATCAAACGCAAACTTCCTCACTTGGCCTTCCAGGCCTTCCCTGGCTGGCACGTGGCCCTGTCCATATTGGCTGTTAGTTCTTGTGGCAGTCCTACACTTCACTACTGGTGCAAACCTTTTTTTTCTTTGACCTTGGCTCACCCATACAAGGAAGGAGCTGTCCTGTCCATAAAAGCCCACGGCTCTGCTAGAACTGTGTGTTCACAGCCCAACAGAAGAGCCACATCTGTGGCAGCTGGGTCACCACAGATTTGTGAAGTTGCCCTTGTCTCATACTTCCTAGCCCTACTGCTACTGTTCCTCTGCAGTCCCAGGACTCAGGATACAGCCTGCTGTGCACAGATGTGCAGGTGAAATGACAGCCCTGCTGAGGTGAAGTGATAGGCTGCTCACCTGATGAGTCTGATCCTATTGTTGCTCTGCACTCTTGCTTTCCTCCCTTTCTCCGCATTTGCTGTGTATCACTCTGTTCCCCTGGCTTTTCTGGACCTGTGGTTATCTTTTCATAGACTCTGTGGCAGTGTGAGCATGCACACAGTGCTTTTTGACACCAGCTAACTCGCCCCAGGCACTCCTGTAGTACAAGCCATTCTGATAGCATCCTTGCTATTCATTTGAAATAAGCAGGGGGATAGAATGTCAGTGGTATGGGGTTGGAACGAAATTCTCGTTTACCAATTTCGTCAAAATTTCTATTAGCCAAGGTCTTTTTTTAATTGATTTTGGGGTTTTTTGGTTGGTTTTTTGTTTGGGTTGGGTTTTTTTATTCCCTTCAGCTTTTGTTTGCCTTGATGATTTTCAAATCTCTTCTGTGTTTGCCAGCATTCTGCGAAGAAGGGAAGAACTGACTTTTCCAGCCTGATGATGTAAGACTAATTCTACCTTGCAACTGGTGGTTTTTAGGATAAACTTCTGCAAAGCTGTATAAGTTGCACACTGCAAAGCATGAATGGCTCTGTCCTGTTTAAACAGGTTTCGATGTGGTTGGCTCTTGATGCTGCTCAGAGAACAGTAAACCATGGCTTGTGTTGGAGGGTTAATTTCCTTGCTGGCTGCTCTGTCACATTTCAGATAAACCTTCCCAAATAGCAGGAGTCATAGGCTGCACCCAGATGTGCCTGCTTAAAACATCACCTAGTATCTTCAGGAGAAGTTTCATGTTACACCAAATTTTGGACAACTTCATCTATCTGCTACAGTGACAGTCCCATTGCTTCCTATGAGTTAGGCCCTGGTGTGATCAGAGATAAACTGGATCCAAGAGCAAAATGCTGCTTTTTTATTACTATTCTTTATTACTGATTTATTATTATTATTGGTGGATGAGCTCTCACTGGATCACCTCTGAGGTTCCCACCGCTCAGCTGCACCATCCCTGGAGTTGCCTCCAGGGAAACACCCAGAGGTGGCTGATGGAGGAGGAAGGGGAAGGAGCAGTGGAAGGGCTCCTGGCAGGCAGCAGCCACAGTCACTTCACTTTGGATGTAATACAAAACTTCATTCTTATTGCAGCTGACATCCTCAGTCTGGCAATGAAGGTGCTGGGGGCGTGTGTGTGTGCATGTGTGTGTGTGCAAAAATGGCCCTGATGCTGGGATCTCTGTGTACAGCAGTTTGAGTGTTTTGTTTTTGTTTCTTCTGGCAAGACAGAAGGAGCAGCAACATGAATTATGAGAAGCTGCAGGAGAATACTGTTAACAGAGGATGGGATCCACCACTTGTCCCATGGCACTAATCAGAGGTATCTTTACTTCTGCAGTTAAGTTTTTAAGATGTTTGGACATTACCTTTCTACTCAGTTTAAAAACTTGTAAAATACCCCACCCCATTTGATATATATTTTTAAAGCAACTACAAGTTCGATAAGGTCACTTGGCTTAATATGACCAAAGAAAGATTGTCCCAGGAATGCTCAGCATGAGGGAGTTTTCCTTTATGATACTGTAATTCTAGTAAAGCAGAGCAATAAGCATAAATCCCCAGACTACAACTCATCCACATCATGCCGCCCAGACTTTTCAGTACTGCTCACAATTTCAAGAAGAAAAGAAAAAAGAGAACAGGAGAAGAGAAGAGAAGAGAAGAGAAGAGAAGAGAAGAGAAGAGAAGAGAAGAGAAGAGAAGAGAAGAGAAGAGAAGAGAAGAGAAGAGAAGAGAAGAGAAGAGAAGAGAAGAGAAGAGAAGAGAAGAGAAGAGAAGAGAAGAGAAGAGAAGAGAAGAGAAGAGAAGAGAAGAGAAGAGAAGAGAAGAGAAGAGAAGAGAAGAGAAGAGAAGAGAAGAGAAGAGAAGAGAAGAGAAGAGAAGAGAAGAGAAGAGAAGAGAAGAGAAGAGAAGAGAAGAGAAGAGAAGAGAAGAGAAGAGAAGAGAAGAGAAGAGAAGAGAAGAGAAGAGAAGAGAAGAGAAGAGAAGAGAAGAGAAGAGAAGAGAAGAGAAGAGAAGAGAAGAGAAGAGAAGAGAAGAGAAGAGAAGAGAAGAGAAGAGAAGAGAAGAGAAGAGAAGAGAAGAGAAGAGAAGAGAAGAGAAGAGAAGAGAAGAGAAGAGAAGAGAAGAGAAGAGAAGAGAAGAGAAGAGAAGAGAAGAGAAGAGAAGAGAAGAGAAGAGAAGAGAAGAGAAGAGAAGAGAAGAGAAGAGAAGAGAAGAGAAGAGAAGAGAAGAGAAGAGAGAAAAGACAAAAAATTAAAATGATGGGTTATAATGACAGCAGGATTTGGAGTAGGCTGCAGCATACTGCTTGTTAAGTGTTGTCCCTGGGCCAAAGAGAGATATCTGTCAATAATTTAAACCTTATCTGATATCTGTCAATAATATAAAATTTCCTTCAGGAAAATTTCCTAAAGGACCACCTTCTCAAATCCTGAATGAATTTAAGAAAATATGTTTACTCCCCAGAAAGCGTCAACGTTTGCCTTATTATAGAGACAAAAAATTAAATAACATGCAATCTCTATCCGACGCTTTTCTCTTCAGGATTATTTAAAACTATAGAGCTAACAAATCAAGTTTCCTTTATATTTTTGAGGCTGATTATTGGGGTAATGATATGATTACAAGGATGAGAACAGAAAGAAATGAAAGAGATATTTCTTAGTTTCTCAGGAAAATCTCCTCTATCTGCCATAACACAGCACTGATGGCACCAGCACAGGGTAGAACAAGCTGTGATGAGGTGCAGAGTGGCTCAGACTCTGCCCTGGGGAGATAAATTGTGCAGGAAAGACAAAGGTAATAGTAATTTGTAAGGGAAAATCAAGACTCAAAGAGAAAACTGTAGTCTCAATCTAAGAATTCTCATCTCCTCTGGGGAGGCTTAGACACCCAAAAAATATCTGTGTTCCTGCTTATGACTTTGTTCTGTAGTTACTGAAGTCAAGAGCAATATTCCCATTAACTGAAGATGTGCAGTTATGAGACTTGACTGCCTTAGAGGTAAATCATCCATCTTCACTCTGCTAAAAAAGGAGTTTACAATCCCTTTTCAGGATTAATATAATGTATATACCAAGAAACATCTGGCCATTTCTGGAAGCAACAATGAAGAATACAGAGGTTTTTTTGCAGAAATTGCATCACCCAAATGATTGACAAGAAGACATCATCAGTCAAAATTTTTACACAAAAATACGTAAAATCTGTAAAAATATATGTACCTCACCAGCAATCAGTTTTTCCTTCAGTCTTCAATGATGCATAGCACATGAATAATATTCTTAAATAATACTGCTCCGTTTGAATAGAAAGCATTTTAAAATAGGTTAAAAATAGTATATTTCATGAACAATAGATTCTTTACATAGATTCTTAATGGAAACAAAATATTTAACCAGACATTTGTGGTGAAATCTGAGACTACTTGTATATTGCTGAATATCCTTGCCATCATGCAGCTTGTCACAGAAGCCACAACAATCCTAACATGAAAACCATGGGCCATTTCCATTGCCTTTTCCTCAGTAAGATTGCCATTTGCTTTCAGTAAATAATTGCCTGAGTAAAGACAACAAAAGCAGGTCTCATATTTGAAAAACAAGAACAAACACAACTAAATATGAACCAGGAATGACAGAAGAGCCAAAAATAAATATCCACAGAAAAAAGAGCAAGAGGAATAGACAGTTTAATGAGACTGAGAGTGTGGAGATTAAGACAATTTTCACACTAGTTTTAAACCCAAATTAAGAAGAAGGTGATAAGTATTTTATAAAAAAATTGTGTAGGCATGTTTTGGTATATCATTCTTTTCTCAGTCTGTGTGGGGGCTATCAGCCTGTTTTAGTTTAGGAGACCTAAAGAGATGTCTTTCAGTGTGAAAACATCTTTGAATAAGTCACATTTACATATTTGCTAGACTGTGTTTTCTCCTGTTTTCTACAAGTCACAGGCTGAATTCTGAGCACTACACTCAGGTCAGTCAGGTACACGTGTCTTCTCTAAAGCAACAACTTCTCAACACAGTTTCCACTTATTTCTCAAGTTTCAAGGTATGTTCTTGGCACGAGTGGGCAGAACTCTTGCTTATAGTAAATATTTAATAATGAAGGAGGAACAAAAAATTAAGAAGATAGAAGACCTTTTCCTTATGTTTATCAGAACTACAGTCCCAGGCACTTTTCTAAATGTATAGTAAACCAAAAATCCATTAACACCTTCCTAGAGAACAGTGCCCATCCATCCTCTTTTTGTTCTAGCTCTTCGTTCTATCAACACAGCTGGGACACCTCCACACTTTGAATAATTTCTCTCTCAGAAATAATACCTCATAATAGTAGTGGGGGGATGAATGTGAACCCAGCCATGGAACTAGGGAGGGAAGGGAATGGGAGGAGCCTAAATTGTAAAGAAAAAAACAGCATCATGTTCTTAGCACAGATAGAAAGGGCATAAAGTCCTTAACATAAGGAAACTGGGGTCAACTAACCAAAGAGTGGAACAAATGAGAGGAAGACAAAATCCTTGCACTGGGTAGGAGGGTTGGTGGCAAGGAAAAATTATATGGGCAGAGAGCATTTGGCATATGAAAAGAATTGAGATCCTGGCAGAAAAATTGGGCTACACTGGTGTGCATGTCTCAAGGTGGGAGTGTTTACAGTATATTTTCAATGGGGAGCAGGTGAAGAGGGACACTGAGCCCCCAGTAGAGTAGTAGAATATTGACCACATGATGCCTTAGGTATGGAACAGAGGCTTAAAGGAACCCTGAAACAGGAGGAGGCATACAGGGGGGTATTTTGTATACAGTATGAAAGGTGACTTGAAAAGGAAAAAAGATTCACAGAGTGAGGCAAGACGAATGAGGATTCAAGTTAAGCTGGGTGTTCAGGAATCGGTTCCTCTGGAGTCCCTTTGCATAAATTCCCCCACATTGCCTTGAGGAGACTGGAGACAGGAACCTGCTGTCCTCAAAGGACTCTTCAGCCACTGGGGTGGAAAGAGTTGCCAGGCAGGCTCTCATGTGGGAACATTTACCCTTGACACTTCTCCAGCCACCATAAATGTATACTTGCCTCCTGGCTGTCCATCTCCTCCAGGGAGCCATGTGTCACTTTGGAGAGGGGTGACTGAGGATACGCTCTGCTAGAGCAGCACATCCTCATGGCCTGGACAGCGATTTTTTAATGAGTGATGGCAAGTTGTGTTCAGTCTATCCAACACTTTGGGAGTGCCTTCATGCAACAACAGAATGAACAGATGATAAAGAGACAGTTTACAGGGAGCAATTTCTCATTTCTCCACAAAACGGTGACCCTACACATATGGCCTCTTCACCCATACCCCATGTATGTCCCATTTTTCTCTCTCTGGAAACATAGAGGCATTAGTACATTTCCAAGATCCTTTTGCATGATTGTTACATAACAGTTTGCATATTTTTCTAATCTGACACTTTCAGTTTGGGTATATACTTGCATTCTAACTGAAACACATCCAGAATTGCACAGCTTCAGACAGCTTTCTCTCCACCACAGAGCTGCTACCAAATAGCAGCACAGGAAGTTTTTTTAACACTGTGGTTGTAGCTGACTTCATATGACAGGTTCATGTCTGCCTCGGGAAGCACCAGCACTGGAGCAAGACTGTGCTCTCAGTACCATCCTAAGCTGTCTGTCTTGTGTTTGGGAACAGGTACAGCAAAGGCAGACCCAGCTGGGAACTTCTACTGCCAGTATGTGCTACAGACAGAGGCTGCCCATTTTGGGGTGAAGCAGCAGAAATCCTTGGGAGTGGTAAGTTTGAGTGGCCTGTTACAATGTGGGTATAGCACTTTCAGAGACCAAGGGAACCAAAGTCCTCTGTAGGAGCCCTTGTGGAAACACACTGTAGTCCCAAAAATTAATGAGACGTGAAGGAAATAGTTTTTTGTTCTCCATCCCTGCAGATTTTGCTGCCCTGAGTATAATTTCATACTCAGGCAGGGAGAATAGGATTACACAAAATACAATAAACCATTAGAAATGGAGAAGAGCAATTAGGATCAATCAGTGCATCCATTTTTAGAAACCTGAAACAATGGACACAGGACACGGCAGTGCTATGTGCTGTACAGACACAGGACACAAGGTCTCCATCTCTTGGGACCGAGCAGTTAAGTTTAAAATCAAAGACAACAGACCAAAACAGACAAACCAAGACAGGACAACAACTCAGGCATCCTGACAGACCTCATGGCAGCTCCTCACTGTTGTCAGCTCTTCTCCAAAAAGGACAGTTTTGAGGAGTGTAATGAAATACTTGAGAGACAGTGTATAATGACAAGCTTACTGATGTTTATGGAGAAAGCCTTCCTGTGAGAGAGATGTGGGGGGCTTTTTTGTTTCTGTTAAAGATTGGAGATCTTTAACTGAGCTACGGCATTAGCAGATTCAGTGCATACGTTTAACATGGCTGTGCAGAACATTGGAACTGGCTGTTTGTTGGCCTAATCTGTTCAAATGATAAAAATAGTCATTGGATAGAGAGAAGAGAGAGGAAAGAGGAAAAAAGTCACATCGACTGTGTAATGAGAGCCATGCCATAGGCTGGGTGCCAGCATTTCAAGCACACGCTACTCCCACTTTGATGCAATCCTGTTTTCTAAGTCTCTGCCTGAGATCAAGGCTGGATGGGAAGAGAGAAGTGGACTTTTGCAGAAGTGCAATGTTTTGCTTGCCTTGTGACCAGGCACATATGTAGCTCTGAATCTGAGTGTCAGTCAACAAAGTAGGAAGTCTCAGTAGGATGTGTCAGAAAATTCCTTGCTGGAACTGCTTTTGTTCAATCCACTTCAAGTTTTGCATGATGCCCCTTGACTTGATGCTGAGCGCCTCTGTGGTAAATTAAGTATTTTGCATGTCCAGCTTGGGACATGGCAGATAATAAACAGATTTTCTACTTAGTAAAAGACTGACCTTGTTCAGGAAGGAAGGACATTCTGAGCAGTCCTTTTGCAGTATCTCCGGGCAAAGAAGGGACCTGTTTTTGTCCCTTAGCACTTTTTCCTTCAGAGCTGTAAGCCAGCCTTGGCCCATGGCAGTCCCCTTTACTCTCCAGCTGTTAAGTTTGCATAGGCTTTTCCCTCCCAGTTTTCTTGGATGCCACAATTGGCAATCACAAATTTATTTCCCACTTACAAGGAAAAAGGCAAAGATTGGTGATGGAGGTGAGATGCTTGTGAGCCAGAGGTGATGTGTTAAAGTAGAAAATATGTCTACAAAGCAAATACAGAGTATGCAGACTTTTTGGCTGTTCCAGATATATCACCTTAAAGCAATTTCCTGATGTAAATTAGCTTCCCTTGAAACATCCCAGAAAAAAATGCCAGTCTGCTGCAGAGAAACTGAAATATTTCTCAGAAAGAAAGATTAATCATGAAAATACAATCTGAAAAAAACATCATCTATAGGTGAGTATCAGGTACAGTGAAAATTTGGCTGTAGAGAGAGGTTACAGATGAACTGATCATAGGAAGGAAATTTATTAGTTTCTCACATTTAATATCACAAGGTGCTTTCTAGAAATGAAAGTTGAAATTGCACAGAGTATTATTTTGCAGCTGTAACATAAATATGTAGTATCATAGTATCCAGAATGGTTCTGTAGCAGCAATCAAACAGTAATGAGGGAAAGAATGGTGCTGGAGTAAGATCATAACCCTGAATAAAGATAGAAAAATTCTCTAGTCCCATACTTGCCAGCAAATTCCTTTATCTAGACCCCAGTGCTAATGGAAGCTTTTCACTCTGGATATCTACTGCCACTCATAAGAGGCAATGTGCAGGGTTTCAGAGTGTGTCCCTCCTCTGTCCTTCCCCATCCCTTTCCTCGCTGCTGTTGTGATCCTGTGCCTGTTCAGATGGAGACCAACTGGAGCGCACTGTAGAGCCTTCTTTTTTCCTACACGTGAATTTTCTGCCAGTGAAAAACAGGATGCAGAAAGGGGGAGAAAATGGGACATCTGAACCTTATCCTTATATGTATTTAAAATGTGGCCAGGATACATTTTGGGAACTGTTGTCTCTGGTCCCACAATTTTAGACACATCTGGAAGGTACAAGTTGCCTGATACCAGATTTCAAAAATTAAACTGTGTTTCTTACTGCCTTACACTGTAAAACAGTAATAATATTTTACAGCAAAGCAAGGAATGCTGACAAAGTCAGCTTTTTTTTCATAATCAGATAAGTGCACCAGGAGAATAATTATTTGTCTATTAGCACTTGATTTGCATGTGGCTTTAAAATTATTCATGAAAAATGCTGTTAATATATATATTCTGAATGTCTGAATGTGAAATGACTGCTCTTACAATTATAAAGGCTAAGGAAGCCTATGGAAAATTGATAGGGAAACATCTGTGTGAGATTTTATTTAATTAAAACATGTAATTTATTAAAACAACAAAACACAGTGAACTGATTCAAGACCATCTGTCCAGGATAATCCTAAGTGTATAGTCATAGTTTTGCATCATTTGAGTAATAACCATAGTTGAGCAAACATTTTGAAAGAAAGATAAACCCATTAAGCATAAGCTCTATGTGTGAGCCCAATGAGGACCCAGTCCTCAGTCAGGACTGGGCCTCTAGGCTTTGACTGTTTAACAAAAGCAACAAGGAAAGGGAGTGAAAAATAATTGAGGACTAAACAGCAGGTTTTAACATGTTTAAAATTGTTGATGAATACATTCTTGACTAATAAAAAGTATATTTTGACTTCTTAATTACTCAAGTTTTGCCCCATTTAAACAGTATTTTGTTATTTTGAGTCTTCCTCCACAGATTTTTATCAGAAGCAGAATGAACAGCAATCAAAATATGCACTAGAATGTTTTCCTTTCAGAAAAAGAAATAAAGAAAAGAAGAAAAGCCTATTCCTCCTATGATAGTGTTTGAATTTTAATGTAAAATGCATTCTGAGATAATCCTCACTTACAGAGGCTTGTTCTTGCACTGAAGGATGACAGGCTTTTAAATCTGCCAAAGATGAGTTCAGAACTTTCTTTCTGGCTCTGCATTGCTTCTGCAGTACTTGCTGACACCACTGCTGCTTAGGGGAGCATAAGGAGTCTACCTTAATTTAAGGGTGAGCTGTAGAAATGGGAAATGCTGACAGCTGGGCCTCAAAGGTGAAGAAGGAGCTGATGTTAAAATCATTTTTCAAAGAACAAAATGGATAAGCAAGGGTAGCAAATAGCCAAGCTTTAAAAGAGATTCTTTCTATACTCACTAATTTACATTAGCTGTATCCATTTTATCAATTGAAGGATATTAAGGCTATGCCTATGCTAGCAAATTAAATATGTTTATGATCCCGCTGAGGGCCACTGTGCCTACCCATTTTGTTAAACTCTCTTATCTCCCCAAACAGGGTGGCTGCATCCAAACTGCACATCGCGAATGGCCCGTGACGGATTGCCACACAGCATCCAGGGGCTGTCTGGGGAAGGGCTGCACATCCTAGCACAAGTGCCAGGAGAGCCTTCTCACAGGAGCTCTTGCTGGGATCCCTCTTCCAGCTTATTAGTTTGGATGCTCAAATTCTACTTCCAAGGGACATTTACTATCTCCTTCACCAGTACAGGATTTGGCTACTGACATGAATAAATGTGCTGAAGTCATCGGAATAACTCATACTGATGAAGGCATAGATTTAGTATGTTGTATCATTGATGTAAAACTACAATATGATTAGGAATTATTACAACAGCAGTCTCTGCATAGTCATATGCATTTATTCTATGAAGCCACAGACCTCTGAAGATCTGGTGGCTATTTATATGCCCAGAGTTACTTGCATACTTCAGGGTTTGACACACTGCGGTCGAGACACAGACAGACAGTAAAACCCACTGTGAATGCACTTTACAACGTTCAATTTACTTCTTTTGGCAATTGAAATCTACATCACACTTCCGTTAGTTCTTCACTATGTCCTGATTTGGAAAATTTGTATTGTAAATTATATGATTTGGGGAAGGTAAGGCCCTCACCACAAGATAGGAGATGTATGAGTAGTTGAAAGTAGCTAGAATCCTACCAGAATTTCAAAGCTAGCAGAGTTTTATTGTGTTTTTCCCCAACAGAGCCTTTGGATTCACCTATAGAAAAAAATATGTGGACAATATATTTTACAGTTTTGGCAAAAGACATGCCAAACATGCAGTGACTTGCTCAGACCTAACCAGTGTAGGATAAAACATGAAATGTACAAGATCATGGGACGTAAAATATTCCTTGTTCAAATTTATAAGCTTCATGAACACTCTCTTAAAATAAACCTTGTATGCATAGTTATCAACCTCCACTTCCTAGTCACACAGGATCTGGTTCTAGATTACAGGCCTGCAGCAAAAGAAGCAAAGCAACAGAGCAGGAAAGAGTGGAAGACAAAATTAGTATTTATTTTTTATTCACCTAAGTAATCATGTATTTCCATATGCCATGCAGCAATTGAAACTTGGTTTCCAACTCATTTTCATCTATGGTGGATCTCCCACAATCTGATAATGGTGTGACCTCTAATTAAAACTCTTTATGAGGCTTGGATATATAATATTGCTCTCTTCTGTGGATTCCTTTTATCTAAGATGGCTTGGGTTGGTGATATACTTTTCTTCCACATAAGGCAGTAGGCTTTCCCTCTGCTATCTTCAGCTGTTTTCCTGATATATCTATGGACCCAGTATGTTTGAAACTGCTGTCTCTGAATAAAGCTGGCCTCAGAGTGGCCAGAAGTTCTTTACAGAGGGAGGACAGACAGACACACAAGAGCACACATATGCTCAGAGCAAGACTGCATCATCATAATTTCCATAGAAGCTAAAAAGAAATAAACACAGAAGTCTGACTTTGATGCACAATGTCTTTCTTATTGTCAAAGTTCATCTGGGCTAGAAACCAAGATAACCACGATTTAATGCTAAGCATATCCGAAGACTCATGCTGCAAGCCTAAGGCAAGTATGTTCCCAGAAAGTAGGCTCCACACCAGGCATTGAATGCAGCCACAACAAATCATCTTCCTTTGCACATCTAGATCCTGAAACAGGGTGTAAAAGACCATGCACACTGCGGCATAAGTGTGGGAAGAAGAAAATAAAACCACCCTCACAAATGAAAATATGGAAGCTCTGCTGCACCACCGGTGACTCAGACCTGCTTCTTTCACCCCTGCCAAGAAATTCAGGACACGTCCTTTTCAGAAATCTCTGGCCATGTTACTGAAATACCTGCACTTTCCAAATTCTGTCAGAAAGTGCACACATCCCCTTTCAAGATCTTGGCAGCATAAATCGAATGATTCCGTGAGGAATAATCTGGGGTCTCAGGTTCCTGTGGCTCCGTTACATACTCCACAATAGCTCAGCAACAGATGCTGTTGGTAGGCACTCGGTGTATGTACTGCACAGAGGAATTTTCACTGAAGCAAATCGATTTCGCTGTGAAGGATGTTGGAAAGCTCATGTGTGGGAGTGGAGGAAAGGTTCCTATGTCTCCACCACAGCTTCCACAAATCCCAGTGGGTCTCAGCTGCTCTGAGTGGTTACTATTAACTGGGTGTCTGGGGTTCAGGGGTTCAGAGTTAGTTGTTTTTCTCTCAAAAGAATGTGCATGACTTTGTAGATTATAATTACCCAAACTGTATCCTGCTGGTCCTCAGGGGCGAAAGACCCTCCAGTCTGCTTGACTATTGACCAAGTGAAATCACTTTGGTTTGAGGAACAGGAAAAGGCCAGAGCTGTGACCTATGAAACAGATCTGTGAATCTCTTGGTTTATAAATCCCAGCACAGAGAGGCTGGCCCCCTTATGACAGCTGCCTGTGACCTGACAGTGAACAAAATGTCAAGTCCTCTTAACAAAGGAATCACTAGACTGCTGCTCAAAGAGAGGAAGCTCTCAAGTAGGTATTTTGGCATTTAAGTGACACTTTTCCCTACTGAATGCAGGCTTCATCGCAGCATTTCCTACTATTGTTGCCTAGCATTTAAATTCCTGCTGCTCCCCTCCAGGGTCTGGTGATACTTCTCCAGAAGTTTCAAGCACATAATTAGATTGCTCCCTTAGTAAGCAGAATTTCCTGGAGGGGAAGTACATTGCAGCACTGTTCCATGACTTGCCTAAGCTGCCAGCAAGACCCAAGGAGAAGGCTGGTTCTTGAATCCACAATGATCTGCAAACTCAGCTGGCCCAGAATGCATAGCAGTAAAAGTCTGGCAAGGCTCTGACATAGGAGTTGCATGTATTTAATGATATGTTTTGGATAGCAGAGCCCAAGAAGAGCTGGGCTGCAATTTGGCAGGAAACTGGACCAACCTAACAGCTTGATGTTGCCAACAAGCTGTGATCCTATTCCTATCTTCCCCCTCACCCTTCTGCTCCCATCAGAGCCTCCTGCACCTTCCATGGAATTGCTTAGTGTGGAACTCAGCCAAACATGCCAGGTGACCAAGAAAGCTGACTCAGCTCCTAGGCTCAGGAGACCACTCGCTTTTTTGCTGGCTTTGTTTTCTGATGCAAATAGTGAGATAAACTGACCCACTCTTAAAACTAAGAGCAAGAGGAATGCTGGCATTGGTGCAAGGCAAGTGTTAATGGCATGTGCCTGTGTGGGAGGAAATACAGGAGAAAAAAAGAGGAGCAGTCCCCTTCCAGGAGCAGCAAACTGTTAAATTGCATTCAGCATCACATGAACCCCTACCTTTGGGCCCTGCTCATTGCCAAGGCCTTTTTATTTTTTTAAATTCCAAAACCCTACAGTGGGTGATATCTAATTTATTTTGGGACTCAGTGTGCATTTCAAACAGATTTATTTTACAGGAGGTATGGATGATGGCAACCCACTGGGCAGATAACAGGCCAAACTGTACTTTGGAGTATGATTCCAGCACAGCAGAAGCTGCTCTAAATTTGGGCTACTGCTGCCTGATTCCTCTCCCTCCTTACTCACACATTTCTTCTTTTCCTGCATGTTTTGGTCTTATGTTTTCCATAGTATTGGTGCCAGTGGAACCAGAAGACAAACTATGCTCAGAGAGCTGACTTAACTAAAATCTAACCTTTCCTAAGAATTTTTCCCTTGGGAATGTGTTTTCTGAACCAGACCACTGTACAAGTATATCTCGTTAAAGGGATGGGGTACAAACGTTTAGCTGATGGGGTAAACAAAGAAAGAAAGCTACTTTGTATTTTTAACAGCCTGTTAATTTTTTAACATGCATGGTAGGTGAGTTTTCAAACTTAGGCACCAAGAACAAAAAGGGAAGATTCACAAGGGACTAAAGATGGAATATTTAATCTCAAAGACTTTAGTTCATGAGAGTGATTCAGGCATCTCTCTCCCCTTCCAGGAACGGAGGAAGTTGGGTAGTGATGCATCCTTTGTCTACCAACAAAACCTCGGAATGTGGAAGAGCAGCATCTTTTGAAAGCAGCCAGAGGGAAAGAAAAGGCAGTGAAGAGCTGAGATTCTTCTTCTCATATTTAGACTTCTCTGTATGTAAGACTGGAACATTTTTTGATCTCTTCTTCCTTTCATTTGTTTCTAGATTTAGGTAACTAGCTCTGCCCTGGGAAATAAATGTGTCCTGCTGAAAAGTCTTTTTTCCAAGTAAAAATAGGCAATGGCTTAAATAACCAGTTTTTGTGGGTTGACACTGGCTGGATGCCGCTCGCTTACTGCCCTCTGCAGCTGGACAGAGGGGAGAAAATTTAAGTAAGTTAAAGAGTTGAGATAAGGACTGTGAAAGGTCATTCATCAAACACTATCAAGGGCAAAACAGGCTTGACTTAGAGATATAAGGTGAATTTGTTACTAATAAAATCAGACCAGGATAATGAGAGGTAAAATAAGCTCTTAAAAAACACCTTAGCTGCCCCAATCCTCCCTCTTTCCCACCAACTGTACAGGGAGGTAAGAAATAGGGGTTTGGTCTGTTCATCACCTGTGGTTTTTCTCTCACTGCTCAGGGAGAGGAGTTGTTCCTTGCTGCATCGAGGGGTCCCTCCCATGGGAGGCAGTTCTCTGTGAACTTCTCTGACATGACTCCATCTCACGAGCAGCAGCTCCCTGTGACCTGCTGCAACATGAGTCCTTCCCACGGGCAACAGTCCCCCTCAAACTGCTGTGGCATGGGTCACTCTTCCAGGGGGTGCAGTCCTCCAAGGACAGGCTGCTGCAGCATGGGAGCTGAGTGTCTCTCTCCACCAGGTCTCCCACTGGACCACAGCCTCGTCCCAGACATCCACCCGCTCCAGCGTGGGCTCCTCCACAGGCTGCAGGTGGATCTCTGCACCCCCCATGGATCCTCCAAGGGCTACGGGGACACAGCTGCCTCACCACAGGCTGCACCAGGGGCTGCAGGGGAATCTTGACTCTGGCACCTGGAGCACCTCCTCCCCTTCCCTCACTGATGTTGGTGTCTGCATAGTTGTCCTCTCACAGGTTCTTATTCCACTCTTCTCTAGTCAGAACTAAAACTGTGCAACCACCTTTGTTTAGATTTCTTCTTAAATATGTTATCACAGAGGTGTTACCCCCATTTCTAATTGGCCCAGATTTGAACACCATCTTTGGAGCCAGCAGGGATTGGCTCTGCAGGACATGGTTAGAGCTTCTAGCAGCTTCTCACAAAAGCCACCTATGTGGCCCCTCAATACCAAAAACCATGACATAAAAAAACAATACAAATGACATTAAATGAAACATCAAACATGGACAATTCTGAAGTCAAAGTCAAAACAACAAAATGCAATTGAAGAAAAATGAAGACAATCGAATTGAGCTGAAACTTCAAGAAATTATTGTCAAAGAAACCTCGAGATTTCATTTTCATTCAGAATTTTCACATTTTCCAATTTCATTTCATGTTGTAATTTTACCTTTCCTGTCTTTTCATTTCCAACCATTCCTTGATTTTTCATTTCCTTTCATGAAATGACATCTCGAGATTTCACTGAAAACCATGTCATAAAGTTTTCACTCATATTGATGTACTTCCATTTCTTTCCATTGTTTTTCATTGTTTTCACTTAATTTCAGGATTTTCTGGTTTTCCCATTTCATTTCATGTTGTTGTATTTCCTTCCCTGTATTTCCATTTCACTTCATTCTCTGATTTCAAGATTTAATTTCCCTTCATGAAATGAAATCACTCATTCATGAAGGGAAATACAATCTCACTATTTCAATGAGGATCAATTCAGCAAGTCTGGGGCCATTTCATCACAGTTAATGTCATCCCCTCCCCTTTAAAAGTCTTCACTTTCATTCAGAATTTTTTTTTTAGCATTTTATTTTATCAATTTCTTCTCCAGTCTCTTAATTTCACTTTGTTCTCTGATTTCAAGAGTTCAATGTGTATAATTTTGGCAAGGTTCTGTCCTTTTCACTGCCCCTCATTTCATTCCCAACCCATCCGTTGTATTCACTTAGTTTCCAAATTTTCTTCTTTTTTAAACTTGCTTTTGATTTCATCATATACCCTTTCCAGTTTGTTTGTTTCACTTTCTTCTCTGATTTCATGATTTTATTTCCTTGCATAAAATGAAATTCTTCATTTCGTGAAAAGAAATGAAATGAGAAATCAAGGAAGGAAGTGTAATGGAAAGACAGGGAAGGAAGTATAATGACATGAAATGAAATTGGAAAAACCAAAAATTCTGAAATGAAGTTAAACTAATGAAAAGGAATGGAAAAAAGGGAAGCAAAACTAATGAAAAGAATTGAAAGAAAGGAAGTGCATTGAAATGAGTGGAAACTTCATTACGTGACTTTCACTGAAACCTTGAGATTTCATTTCCTTTCATGGAAAAAAATTGTGAAAGGAAATCAAATGAGACATCAAGACATGAAGGTAAAGAGATAGGAAAGGAAGTATAATGATGTAGTGTTTAGATCTTGGCTGGGTGGCAAACTGCTCTATCACTCCCCTTCCTAGTGAGACAGATGAGAGAAAAGGATGGAAAACATGTAATAGGTTGAGATAAGGCAATTTACTAAAGCAAAGGAAAACCAAACAGGTGAAAGATTTTGCCTGAGCACACATAGTGGTTTCTCTGGGAGGCAAACATTCTGGAATAACAAATGGACTCACTTCTTACTCTCTTCCTTAGCTTTTTTATCTGAGTTGCTGCCATATGGTATGGAATATCCCTTTGGTTAATTTGGGTCAGCTGGCCAGGTTGTGTCCCCTCCCAGGATCTTTCCCACTCCCAGGCCCTCGAGGCTCAGCAGTAGCCAAAACACTGGGTCAGCTGGCCAGCTACCAATGCAAAGCACAGCACTGTGAGGGCTGCTAAGGAAAAACACGAACTCCATCTCAGTCAGACCCAATAACCCAGTCAAAGAAAAAAGAGGGTTTTCCTCAGAGGGACACCTGTTCAAACCTGCACTTCCCTTCCCAAAAGGAGTCCTTCTTAAGCCAGAGTCAGGATGCTAAGATGCATGACCATCCCCACCTACAGCAGAGACTTCTAGACAAGAAAAACCAATGAAGAATCACAAAGCCAGGAAAAGCACACGCAATATTAGGAAGCCCAACTCTGTACCTTAATTACAGAGATGCTCCCCTGAGAAGTGGAGGTCTTGGGTACCAGTCCTTGCTTTCAGCATAGATTACAGTTTTTTAATCCACTGACTCCTTACAGCAAAACACATAATTCCAGGGGCAAGGCTATAAGCAAGGTATCAATTCTCCTTACTGACTAAATTCTTTGATTTTTAAAGCACAAAACATTTGTCCTGTTGCTAATAACATGCTGCAAATGCCCAACAGCTCCAAGCAGGAGAGAGAATGAATGCTTTGTTATTCTAGGAAAATAGATGTGTATTTTTACTGTGGTCATAACAAAGGAAGCTTCAAGCATTTCTCTACATGCCAGTTGGGCTGTTTTTCTCATCACAGATATTCATCTGTCTACAGACTGTAATGTCTTTCTACGTTCTTATGTGATGCATTCTGACAGCTTTTCTACAGCTAAAATTTGATATTTCAAGAAATCCATTCACAGTCTGGCTTTAATATAGCACGTGCAGTCACTTCAGCTTCTGCATCACTTTCCATTTTATTTTCAGGAAACTTTGGTTAGCATATTCAACTACATGTGTGAAATTTCAAATTGGAAAGGACTTGTTTCAATTCTCCTCTTCATGGAAGCTTGTCATCTCTCCAAAAGACAGAGGAAATGGGGTGTGACTGAGAGTTAGATTCCCTTCCTATATACTGTTACTTCTGGAAAATTAGTGCCCATCAGGTGATTGTAAGTGAACACATGATGTTGTTTCAGCAGGAGGTAGGATTGCCAGAGGTCAGTCTGAAACTAGGGACATTGCATGGCTTCTCCAGCTAACCTACTGCTGGTGTTCAGATGTTGAAACAAACCACAGCATTCTTTTTTCATAAAAACAAGACCTGAGGTAATCAGGCACATGAGATTAACAGCAAACACTTGTAATAAGGACTGCAACAAAGAGACACTAAAATCATAGTTAAAAAGGGCAACACTACAGTCTCTGCAAGAAATTTAAGGTTTAAGTTTTCTAAGTTTTAATGGCAGAATTTATCAAACTCTGAAACCTTTTCTAACTGCTTGTGTCTGAACAGAATTTCAATATAATTTCCTTGCATAAATGATCTTAAAAATCTGTGTTGAGTCCTCCTTTTGTTCACAAAGTTCTGTAGCATTAGGCTACTATTTAATTAATCATTTCTTTTTTCTTTTTTTTGGGCACCTATGTTCAGGCCAGGAAGAAGAGCTTGGTGAGAAGGGAGGATTATGGATTTAGGATTTTATCTCTGCATGAGAGTCTGGCATGGTCTTTTTTTTTGAGACTGCATCTTAGCACCTGGATTGTCTGTTTTGGTGAGAGAGAGGCAACTATTTGTCTAGGAAGACGACAGAACCAACGGCACAAGTGAATTCACAAGCCAGAAGTTTGTGTGGGTCTCCCATCAGCAAGGGACAATTTGGCAGGGATCTCATAGCCTGAGAGAAGTAGAAATCCCATAGAGATAGGATAGCCTTTTCACAGAGACAAAAGCAAGCCTGTTTATGAAATGTTTCTTGAGAAATAAATTTTTAAACTTGTATTATATACATTTATACAATATCTAAAGACAGGTACTGGGAGTTAACAGAGGAAGAAGGAGTAAGGTCCCTAAACCAACACATTTGACTACATGCAGAATGCATGTCTAGAATACTAACATTATGTTCTTTGCTTGGAGGTCTGGAGGAATGCGTCATGGTTGTCTTTTGGCCTGAGTATATTTTCCATGAATCAAAGGTGCAAATAAGTGGGTGAGGCAAAAGGATAGACTGGTGCACACCCAAGGCTCACCCTGACATACCAGATATATGTTTGGACTTGGGACTACTGCAGAGGCACTCCTGCATTATGGTGTTTACCCCATGAGATTGCTTGCTTTTGCTGGCACGTAACAGAAAGGTACAGCTAGTGCTGTGAGGAAAAGCACAGCACAGTGCCATCTCCAGCACTAACTTGTCACCTACACTGGCCAGGTAGGGAGCTGGAGCTGTTGGGTGACTGTGGGAGGATACTCCACGGTGCCAGTGGAATGGCCATGTCAGAAGTAACCCAAATGGTTCATACAACTGCCTACAATTCTATAAACATCCTGCCTGCATCCATGCTGAATGCACTTCCATTCTTGTGAAAATACTCAAAGAAAGTAGAACTACACTGTGTTTTAAAGGACAAATGTCACAGCTTGGAAGGCAGAAGCACTTGGCAGTTATCAGCATCTCGAATAAATGTATTTGAGCAGTCCTAGCACAAATGTGTTCTCGGGTACTCTGTCCTGCAAGACAGAGGAATCTGCCAGGTACTGTATACTCAGGCCATAATGTACCAAACAGCTTAAATATGTTCTTAATTGCAAGCAATGAGCCCAAAGCCCAAACTTAAACACAGGGAGAACCACGCTATTGAACTGAGGGAAAGAACCCTCAGCACTTCACAAGGTCAACCCTTAGCAAAATTGGACCTTAATTTCTTGAAGTACCATAATTGTTCATGTGTCTTTGAGCCTTGAATTTGGAAATGCGGGTGACTGTTATTTCAAGGTGTATGACTCAGGCCCTGAGTAACCAGAACAAAATCAGAGACAAGTGAGAATTAGAAGCACCAGGGATACTGTGGGGGAAGAAGCAAGTGACTAAGAGGGTTCCCTGAGGTGAACTCCTTGCCACACTACCTGCAAATGCTTATAACTCACTCCTATGGCATTCTTTTCATTGCCACTTTATTGCCAGATAACCTAAGTGTCATTTATGAAGCACCTGGGGACAAGGAATACCTGCGATCCCAGGCTGGCCACATTCCCGGTGCTGTAGTGACTATGCAGCACTTCCTGGGATGGGGGCAGGGCAAGGCAGGCATTATGAAATTAATTCAGTGAGGTTAAGAGAAATGAAAGCATGTAAATTATTCTCCTGTCATGACACTTTTTGAGGTCTGTAAAGATGCGACAGATTGTACTGGTTGCTTTTCATATTGTGTATTCCAATGTGCTTTCAGTATATATGCCTTATGTGCTCAAGTTCATGCCTACAAAGTGATTTTTAACGAAGCACTTTCCAACGCTGGCATTGTCATTCACATAACGTATGAAATTCTGACAGGCAGTGTGGAGCTGAGCAAGGTTCTGTGCCTTTACAAGGCACAAGAAACAAGTTTTAGCACAAGAAGTTTATATTAAACAGGTAAAGAACCTAGAATAATTTCAAAATACCCTGGGTATCAGGGATACATTTACCTTAATCATGTATGAACTCTTGTCAGATTGCTTTCATTGACTGCCATCTATCTAGCACAAGGTGGCATGGTAAGACTGCATGGCTTTTGATGATCTTATGTCAGTACTATGTTGCAGTCTGAGCTAAAAAGGAGACGTGATATGAGTAAATATGAACTGTAGTTAGGATTTTTCCACTGGAGGGGAGTTTGGTGTGAATTTAACATGCAAATCATCTTAGGAATCAGAATGGTTTGGGTTGGTGAGGACCTTAGAAACCATCCAGTTCCAACCTCCTGTCACAGGCAGGGACATCTTCAACTGGATCAGATGGCTCAGGGCTCCAGGAACCTGGCCTTTGAGACATGGTTTCTGATTCTTCAATGTCAATGCTGTTGAGTGCCTTCATCCTTTTTGGGAGCAGATAAGGTGATTTTCTAAAGAGCTCTGGTGGCTACCTGAAAGCATCCACATGAGTCACTACTGAAGAATGTCTTTTCAATGAGCTTTCAGTACCTATGCTTGTAGATGATCAAAACTACAGAAACAACTCTTCACTTGGCCTACCACTACCCCTTGAACAACCCATCTACAGACACAGTAACTCTGCCAGCACTTAAATGACAGCAGAGTTTCCTTCTGCATGATATATTAATACCCAAATAAATGGCAGAGCCCTGAAGTAGAGATCCATGCAAGGCCTGTTTCACAAAGAACAGAGCACTACTGATTGTATTCTTTCCCAGGCTTAATAGCTATGAACTCTCCCCTCAATTCACATGGAACCAGCACTGTTAGTAGTTTGTTAGATTTCAGAATGTCCCATGGGATCCTCTTTGGCTGCTGAGCATAAGTAATGCTGTAATTGCTTTTGGAGTAGTGCACCATACTGTTTCCTCAGCTGCCAGTAAAAACTTTCCTCAGTTCTCCCAAGACTTTTCTTTCATAAGGAGTTTTACCTCTGCCCATCCCCAACTGCTAGGAGAGAAACCACTTTTTTTTTATTTTTGCTCATGTAGGTTTCTAAATAAATCTTCCATTTTATCTTTACCCTAGAACTCAGTCCTCACAACTAATTTAAGCCAGGTACCTCTATTTCTGGTGGGTGTTCTGCTCTTTCTGAATCTCAGGACAGAAGCTGATGCTGATGTCAGCTGCAGGTATCTGAAAACCTGTCTGGCAGTTGCATTAAGCAGGTGAAAACCTGAGTAGCATCTTGGAGATTAGAAGATGAACTCACCCAGTTAAAAGATAGGTGACCTAGTATAAATGGGAAGAGATGACAGCTTTATCTTTAGCAGGCAATGGGGCACAATAAAAGGATGAGGGAGATGTGGGAAGAGATTCATTCTAAGTAAATTACAACTCCTATCAGCCTGGCTGGAATTCAGCATGTGGGAGAGCAGGGACTGCAGCTGTCATCATTGCCCTTGGATTTTTTGTGAGGGGAAGTAAACAACTCTAAATTTCAGCCTGGCTTCTACAGAAGCTTGTGTGGGTGTCCCAGTAGTTTTTGGTAAACAGTTTACAGCAGGAGCCACCAGGAAAATGAGACTTTTTTTCCAAATAAACAAGTTTAACTTAATGAAGGCTCAAAATTACTATGTGTTGGGGGGTTACCCCAGGAGTCTCATTATCTCTAATTGGATGTTTTATTTCATGAAGTAGTCAGCATTAACTTTTAGCTTGGTGAGGAAAAAATCTCATATTTAATTGCCTCCAAATTTTCCTTTATTCCTGGGAAGACTTGGCAGGATTGTGAATATCTCTAGTGGCCAAGCTGTCAAAAAAGCTTTTCCTTTTCAAAGGACATTCTTTTTTCTTTCTTTCTTTCTTTCTTTATTTTCCCTCCCCTCACTATCCGGGGCCAATTTTGGTTCTCTTTCCCACTCAACACCTCCTACTTCATAGGCAGCACTGGTCCCCACAAGCCCTCCAGCAGACTGAAAGCAAGGACTGCTTTCTGCCTGGGTGACTTCCTGTCTTGAGGGCTCTGTACCCAAATTTACACCGTAAGAAATCAGTGCAACTCAAGTTTAATATAGCTCAAAGCAGAGCTAATTCTGTGCTGAAACAGTCTGGAATGACATGCCAAACTCTGATTTTGGCCATATGTACTAGTGTTTCACACTCCTTCTCCCCAAAAAATAAGTTTTGGCTCATAGTATTACCTATTTTTATCTCATCTATAACGTATTCTTTGCTTACACCAGTTAAGCAAAGCCACATTTTTCACTTCCTGTCTTATCTCATTGGTCTAAAATCACTATCCAATATAAGTGAGCAGGGAAACATAGATGTCTTTTTAAATAGTAATAAGAAATGCATGATTTATCAGACACATTTCAAAATATTAATAGTATAAAGACATCCTGATAAATGAGGGATGATTATTCTTATCTTCACAGACCAAAGTACAGCTGTGAAATCCTTCCAAACAGTGCTCAAGATGTTTAATTTCTATTTTAGTTGATATTTGACAGAAAGGATTTTATTTTTACACTATCTAGGGGAAGTGGAAATGAGTATTTGTTCTGTCCTTTTTCCTTCTTTCTCTCCTTGCTTATCCTCCTGCCTTTTTATCTGTAGTGATTGCAATGGTTTATTACACGTGGTCCTGAGAGCCTTCGGGAGTTATGTATCTTCTGTAGTCAGTATTTTTCCTTAATATTTTAAGGTGTGGTAAACGCAGCTGTTGCCAACTGAACACTTGATGTCTAGTGTCTGGAATGTATAAATTAGAAGACAGCTGAAGAGCACTGTAGCTCAGAAAAAACACAGAATTTAACTGAAGCACAGACCTGCTTTGGGCCTCTTAGGCGAGATTCTCTACAGCTCAGCTTCCACATTCTAAAGTGATCCTCTAGTTCATGGACATGAAAGGTAGGAATACCTGAAGTTAAGGAATCACAGAATAATGTTGGAAGAAAATGCTTTGCACTAGAGGAATCCTAGGTCTGAATTGCACTGAATTATGAATAAGAGAAGGGGAAGACTTCACTTTTCAGCACTAGCCCACAGTCTCATGAAATTGGTTGTAACTAAAGCCACGCTCTGAAGGCATGGTTCCATATGATGAGGTTAGAGTTCACTCTCTAACACAGAAGGAAATGAACACCCTTTCCCAAATTAAATATTCTTCAGTCTGGTTATTCAGTTGAAGTGACTCATGGACCATATGGCAAACACCAAGGAGGAGTTAAGGGCGGGTGAAAATCTGCACTTGGGACATGAGAAGTTAGCAATATCTCAGCTTCTTGACCTTGGTGAACTATTAGATCAGATCAGCTGCTCCTAGACCTGTCTAGAGGAATTGGTTTGCTCTGCAGATCATCACTTCAAGGCCCATTCTGAAAAAGACTCAACTGAACAAGATAAAATAAGCTATTTTTGGTTGTGCTAGCAGGTTCTTAACAATACATTCAGTATGCCGTTGAATAGACAATCTGAAATGAAAGAGCTCTGAAATGTCTAATAAACTCACTGTGCAAAGATCCATGTACGGCCACACAAACGAAAATGTTCTCAGACTACTGGGAAAATCTGGGAACAATGCTTAGTTATTCAGGAGGGGCGTGATCTTTAAAGAAGTGGGTCTGGCTCAAAACCAACACAACTATGAAAAAAGTGTACCCAGGGGAAAGTAGGCAAAAAGCACTGAAGAACTGAGGTAACAGAGGAACCAACACTGGGAGAACAGAGGCTCTGTTGTTTTTATAGGCAAATGTTTCAGAAGTCTATTCAGCAAATTATTCACTCAGTCTTAAAGTAATCAGCCCATGGGACAAGTTTGGGGCATGAGCCCATTTCACCCAGCCTTTCCCTTTGTCCTCAAGGAGATGACCCCTCTGACATGGTCTGAATGACTTTCTGTGTCTTGGCACAGGCAGGCATTCCCTGATACCTCTGGTTTCACCCTGTCCTCCCACACAGAGGCACGAGCACAATTAAATCTCTGCCTATTCCACTGCACTCCCCAGCCATGGCTGCATCACCAGGGCGAGGAGAAGGAAAGGACTGGGCAGCAGAAAGCAGACACTTGTCCATGTTGCCTGAAAGAGGGACAGGAATTTAAGAAGTAAGGAGAGAAGGGTGGCTGCTCCAGGGAAAGATGGGTGGTGTTGGTCTGGTTGGGTGGGAGTAGTACTGCTGTGAAGAGGAAGGGAGGGAACAAGCTCCTGGGCACAAGGAGAATGAAAGATCAGGCTACAGAAATCTCCTATAACCGATATTCACACCTGTCAAATTTGGGTGTCCTATTAATGCTGCAAGCTTTTAGCTCAAGTGAAATCAGCATTATTTCCCTGAAATATAGCACAAGTACTTCAAGTCTAAATAATTCACATGTCAAAAAGAGTATGAGGAAGAAAATGATTTAGTGGAAGGACTGCTTTGTTTTCGATGTTGCTATTTCTTTCTATTAATGCACCCATACAGACACTAACAAATCAGTGAACTGGATGCACAGCCAGACACCATCACTGATTACATCTTTCCCTGAACAAAAGCAAGGAAATAGAGGAGGGGAAAGAAAACAAGCAAAAGTTATTTAAAAGGCAGAACTATTTGATGAGATTTTATCTGCTATGCAGTTTAAACAGAATTCCCAAACTATTTACAATCAGAATGTTGAGGGTTGTTGGGCATTGCAAAGGAATTTTAAATAACTCCTAGTGGCAATTTTTTTTTTCTCAGAGTTGCCAAATCTCATTGCTTTATCACAAATCTCATAATGTTGAATTGCTCATTTAAATCACAATTCAAAGAATTACTGAGTAATGAGTTTCTTGCCTTTTTTTTTTCTTCTTTAAATAAATGTAAATTTCTCAGGAACTCAGGAACGTACTTATTGCAGAAGAGATAATCAGAGTAAATACCAGAGCAGTCAGAGATGTTATTGTTCACGTAGGGTAGTAATGTTCATAGGCCTTTCAGGCCTTTCTCTAATCGGGGCAGAAGAAAATCATTGTTTACTGGCATCTGCCTGCTGACAGCAGAAGGACACGGGGTCTGGGGCTCCCTGTTGTGCTGTGGCAGTGCTTGCCCTGGTTAATAAACCCTGGCCTCAGATCAGCTCTCACTCTGTACTCCCTCATCTTCCCACCACCCTGGCCTTGCAGGGTCTTTCCACATTACTGAAGCTTTCATGAATATAAAAAATTCCACTGGCTTCACTGTGACTCCACCCAGAAGGAGAGGCCTGTTTCACAAGCCCATACAGAGCAGCATTAAAAAACCCCCACAACACAGCAGTACTTTTTAATTCCAACTCAAACGCTGGCAGGGCTGGGGGCAGGATTTGCACCTATTACCTGCTCTGACTATTGTGTGTAGTCGGTGATGGACACCAAGCTGCCTTCAGCCTTCATGGACACACAGGTGTGCACGGGCAGTGTCAAGAGGTCAGCGTTGTCTCCGGTCATGTATGGGACAGCCAGCCCAGGTGAAACCCTGTTCTTGGTCTGATTCAAAGCTCAGGTTTTTGTTTTGCTTTCAGTATCAGGCACTTAACCTTCTTTGATTGCCAGTAAAACACCATATATATAAATGTCTAAAAGGGAGGTGTCAGGATGGAGCCTGGTGCTTCTCAGTGGTGTCAAGCAATAGGACAAGAGGCAATGGGCAAAAATTGATGCACAGGAAGCTCCAGCTGAACATGAGGAAGAACAGCTTTACTGTGTGGGTGACCACATGCTAGAACAGATTGCCTAGAGAGGTTATGGAGTCTCTCTCAATATCAAGAACCCTCTGGATGCAATCCTGTGCAGTGTGCTCTAGGACAACCTTGCTTGAGCAGAGAGGTTGGACCAGATGACCATTTGTAGTCCCAACCTGATGCTTTTTGTGATTCTGTGATTTCATCCTCCATCTGATCAAAGGCATCTGAGGGATTTTTGGACATCAAGACTCTCAAAAACTGAGTTAAACCCCCAAAGATGTAATTCAGTTACACACTCTTCACCTGCAGCCTGTTTTCTGTGTCTTTAACATACATCAGTGTCACCTGGAGGCTCTTTGTGGGGACCCGGGGACTCCACAAATGCATTCCAGTTGGAATGGTTGTAGCCAGGTGAGGGCTGACCTTTTCTTCCTGACGACTACCAATAGGAAGATGAGAGGTCAGAGTCTTCATCTCTACCAGGTGAGGTTTAAGTCGAACATCAGGAAGATTTTCTTCACAGAAAGGGTGGTCAACCATTGGAATGGACTCCCCAGGGAGTTGGTGGAGTCACCATGCCTGGAGGTGCTTAAGGAAAGACTGGACGTGGCCCTTAGTGCCGTGGTCTAGTTGACATGATGCTGTTCAGACTCCATGATCTCAGAGGTCTTTTCCAACCTAAATGATCCTGTGATTCAGAGAGCAACAAGCGCACATCCTCGCGCAGCGACACGGCGCTGACAGACGCGCACCTGGCCTCGACGAGGCAGAAGGCACCTCCTTTCCCCCCACACCCCTGGTCGCCTGGGACGAGCCCCGCCAGTCCCCGCTGCCTTCCCGCCCCTGGACGCCTCCCGGGAGCCGGCGGGAAAGGATCCGCCCCTCTGTCCCGCGCATGCGCGCGCCGCCTCGCGGCTGCTGCTCCCCCCTCCGCCGCCGGGGGCGCTGCCGCGCGCCTGCCCGCACCTCTCGGGGGCGGTTCCCGCTCGCGTCCGCGCCCGGATCGCGATGGCGGCTGCGGTGGCAGGAGCCGGGCCCGGGGCAGCGGCGGGCGGGGGAGGCGGGGAGCGGAGCAGCACCCGGGACCGGCTCCTGGCGGCGCTGGAGGATCTTGAGCTCTTGGCCAGGTACCGCGTTCGGCCCCCGTCGGCCCCGGGTGGCGGCGGGGCACCGGGGGCGGGCTGAGGGCTCCCGGCGCGGTGCGTGCCCCGGGCGGCGGGCGGAGCGGGAGCCCCTGAGGGTGGGATGGGAGGGGCCCGGCGCGACTGGCGCGCTGGCCCGACCCGGCTCGGTTTTCTTGCTCTCTCGCCGTCCCCAGGCCGGCTGTGTGGGACAGGGCCCGGCCCTGGGCAATGCTTCCCGGCGCTCATCCCAGTGAGAAAGCGTCGGTCGTGCTTCGCCTGCCATTTGCAGAGAGAAGGAACAGCTTCCTTTTTCTCCCACTTGCCTTTCTCACTTGGTCGACACCTGTGTTTCCTGTGAAGTGCACACTCACGCGCCGATTTTATGCATTTTATTAGTCACTAAAAAATATGCTTAAGTCAGAAATACGTCGATGGTGTTGCATGACATCAGCTGTTCTGGTCATTGCCTGTATTGGTGCTACATTCACGCCGAGTAGGCTGCAGAGCTCGTCTTGGGGGTGATAGAAATGCTCAGATACTTAGTCCATGGTCTTGACTTCAGGCTGGTAATCCCCATCCAAGTTGTCAACCATGTCGTGGAGGCACAGCTGGCAGTGAAGTTCAGATAGTTCCTAATTATTTTCCACACCTCAGGGAGAGCAGGAGCTTAGGAACGCATTTTGAGAGGGAATAGCCTGTGCTATCCATGTGGCTCGCTTGCTCAATGAGTAAGGTAAGCTATTGGTGAGTTGCTCTCCTTGTGTCTGGTTAAGTTTTATCCTCAGTCATAGTTTTTAGTGTGACATAAGGGTTGCTGGAGAGCATGTGTTTATGGAAAAATGAAAACAAACTTGTTCTTTATCTGAATTACTATTTTTTTTGATGCTGGAACTAGCATTCTACTACAATGAAGCCAGAGCAACGCTCAGCAGGATTTAGTGAATCTTCCTGTTGATCAGCAAAGTGTTGCAGCACCCTGGGGCTAGGCCTTTCTCAGTCACAATACTGGTTTGGTGGTAGGGGCAAAAATTAAGCCACCCGTCTAATCTGTAGCCTTTCTATAGTTTTGAATCTACATCTGTGCATTATCTGTCTGACACAGGGTAGAATTACAGCACTCCATGACATCCACCTTGATGGTGGTAGCTGACCTACTTAAAATGGATTTTATTTGCTACTGCACAGTGTTGGTCAGGTAGAATAAAGTTTTAGTGACAGTGACAAGTTTCTTTATTCTCTAATTGTTTAAAATCATAGTAGTGTTCGGGGGGACCAAGAGACATAGACCAAGATTAGAGCTGTACTGGGTTTTTTTTAGACATTTCTGGCCTCACTGCTGTATTACTCACACACCCCACTGAGCTCCTTACACTGGACCAAGCAAAGAATCAGTACTTCCAAGGGCAGTGTCTCCTGATAGACAGTTA
The DNA here is from genome assembly GCA_013397155.1 of Irena cyanogastra. Taxonomy (NCBI): domain Eukaryota; kingdom Metazoa; phylum Chordata; class Aves; order Passeriformes; family Irenidae; genus Irena; species Irena cyanogastra. Next base: position 365,225 of record VWZV01002296.1, on the reverse strand, counting down.
CTTGTGCTTAGGGTTGAACTGCCATTCATAGCCTTAGAAGCCAGATAACTTTGCTGAATTTACAGAAAATGCCTTTTTGCATCATGGTACCCAGAGGTTCTTGCTGGCTTTTCAGAACAGTGGTAGAGTATCTGGATATCTGGGTTGAGAAGCCCTTCTAGCCTAGCACCAGAATATTACCAGGGTTCTTTTATATTTTTTGTGTGCTTGATGCACAGCTAATATACCATTGTGGAAATACTTGTAAAAGTAGTTCCATAACAGGCTGTTGCTATTTGAAAGTGTAGACTTAATTGCTCTAAACTACAAGTATATTGGGGAAAAAATGGAAAAAAGTGAAGAGAAGTAAAACAGTGAAGACCCTCTTCAAACAAGAAAAGGTAGTAGAAGAATCTGAGTGCACTTCATTTTACTGTTTCTTCTGTCAGCTTCTGTTTCTGTCTTTTATGGTTTAACAGAAATTTAGCACATTTCTTGAGTTCAAATATATAAGGGCTTCATGAGTTCAAGTAACAAAGAAAAAAATGTGCTTTCTTAGTTGAAAAATCCCTGCCCACGCTGTGCTATAAAATGTAAAATACTCAGGTCCATGAATACTTTCGTAATGATACCAGTGCTCTGGTAATTTTGGGATGACTTGATGTGAGAACGCCTTAGAAAATTGTACAAACTGAGTTCTCTTTTCAGGGAACTAATTGAAATTTTGGCAATTTCAAGAAACCAAAAGCTTCCACAACCAGGAGAGGAGAGCCAGGTAAGCTGACTTTCTGAATTGTGTTTCTTTGGGTAAGCATAATGCTTTAGTTTTACTTTTTTTCCATTCTTTTGTTTGTTCTTACTTTCTCCCTTTGTCCTTGCCTATATTCAAGGTACTGGTCATGATGGGGCTTTGACCCTGCTACAAAGGCATTATTGGTTCTCCTGTTTATTCATTTTTTATGTGCTTCATAGGCTGTTTCTGCAAACAGGAAGAAATTTTGTTTCGTTTTTCATTCAAACAAAAATACTCCTATGGATGTTATTTGCTCTTCTTTGTAGCATGACTGAGGGTGCGTTGTTACTCTAGCCAAATTAAAAGTTCTACAAAACTGTTGTTCAATAGATCCTGGAACTGCTGATTCAGAGAGATGGAGAGTTTCAAGAGCTAATGAAGTTGGCAGTTGATCAGGGAAAAATCCATCATGAAATGCAGCTTTTAGAAAAGGTAGTAGAAAAGCGGGATAATGATATTCAGCAGCTGCAGAAACAGCTAAAAGAAGCAGAGCACATACTGGTAAGTTCATAATGATGTGTTTGATTTTGAGCATCTTGTAGAAAAGGTGGTTCTGGGCAAACTGGTGTTGTGTTAGTTTGAGAAGATTTAAATATTTAAAACTTCATAAGAGCTTAGTCGTTTGGGTTTTTTCTCAGTAGTCAAACACTGTTTAGTTATCATGGTATTAAGTTTTTTTTTAATGCTAATTTTCTTCTAAATCTACTTTATTTCTGTGTATTTTGAAAATGTTCACAGAAGTTTCTCTTTTAAAGTGCTATTAAATGGAAGGGTTTATTCACAAAGCTGACTTTATGTAGATGTTTATAAATTAAAGATGCATTGAAGGTTTGGTTTTATTTGTGGGTTTTTATTTTTTACAACTAGGCAACAGCTGTTTATCAAGCAAAGGAAAAACTGAAATCAATTGAAAAAGCACGAAAAGGTGAGTATCCATGATTGTACTACATAAATGCAATTCCAAAGAAAGTTGTTAGTGAGGTCAAATTAGGCCTTTTTTATTTTTTTAAATTCTGCTATCACAGATTTCAGCTGCTTTATGTAGAAACAAATCTCCATGTCATTATGAAACGGTAACCATTTCCTCAGACAAAAGACAGCATTGATTTTTTTTTTTTTTTGTGGCAAACGTATTTTAATATGAAACTGTCTCAGCAGTCTTCTTGGACTGATAATAGTATATCTGATTACCTAAGTGCCTTACTAAAGGCATTGCCTCAGGAGGTTTGCTGAGGCAAGGAAGAGAATGTTTGTGTGTAAATGCACTGTATTTTGAAAGACTGACTAGATGGTGATACTAGATTGTAATTGTAGCAATTCCTGCCATTCTGTGGCACTTACCAAGCTAAACAAAC
>VWZV01002296.1:184913-363035 GCA_013397155.1 Irena cyanogastra | reverse complement strand
GGTTGTTTTGTTTTGTTTTTTTTTTCTTATGGTGTCATTTCTTATTTTGTTATGCCTCTTTCATCTAGAAGATCAAGGAATATAATAAACTTTCTATTAATCTCGTACAGGCACATATTTGGAAGGACTCTTCTGGGTACAGTCTATAATTAGTAAATGAACAAAAAAAGTTCTTTGCTACAGAAAATTCTATAATAAAGCAGGAGCTGAAGTTTTAGGAATTTTTTTCATGCTTGTCAAGTACACTTGTTTAAGAGATTGTTTGTGTTTTTCACAAGGTTGGACAACCATTGATATTGAAGGTGTTTTGCACTTGTGTGTGTACAATCAGTTTGCTGCAAAGCTCATCTTTGCATAGTCTGAGAATCTTCTAAACAGTCATTGCATTTGAACCAGCCTCTTAATGTTTGGCAAAATCACATTCCCAGTCTTTCAGATTTGGTGGCCAATATTCTGAAATAATTAAATGATACAATCTCTTGAGAATGCAGCAACATTTTTTTTCTGTTCTTCCAGGTGCCATTTCCTCTGAAGAAATAATTAAATATGCCCATAGGATCAGTGCTAGCAATGCTGTTTGTGCCCCTCTGACATGGGTACCAGGTAACTGTTGTGTTTATGACAGTAGATTTTTTTTTAATAATAAATCATGGTTACTATCTGGTCTTACAATGTTTTTATACAGTGATAACCACTGGGGTTTACTAGAATAACATAGTTTTCAGCTGTTATATCTAATACTTCAACACAAATGAATATCCAAAATCCTGTGGACTTATCATACATCTCCAATAGGTGATGAAACTATCTGCTTTCATTAACAGACTGGCTTCCTCTGTTCTCCTTTGTCTTTTTCCCCGAATGTTTACCTTGATTATAAGTCAAAACCAAGTATGCTAAAGGCTTTTCTGTGTGTTTGGTTGTGTTCCCTCTTGCCCCTTACAATATTCTTCAGATAATGTTAGTAAACAGTGGAGTCAGAAGCAGAACTTTTACTATGACATGTTTCAATTTTGGGCACTACCCTCTTTGTCCAAAAGGAAAATGTGTTTGATCCAATTTCTGTCCTTGCTGTTTAGCTGTGAAGTAGCAGGGAGAGCAAAGATATCTGTTAAACATGATAGGGTTTTTTTTGTTTGAGTTGCTTTGAGTTGTTTGGGGTTTTTTTTAAATATGCTTTTTTCTGCCAAGTTTGAATGAACAAAGAAAGTCTAAGTGAAAGACAGACTTGGATTTTAGTAAAACAGGTGTGATGTTCATTGCTTATCCAAGCAACCAGAGTATGGGGTTTTTTGGTCATTAAACTAGCTCTGAAGCTAAAGCTAATGTCTGCAAGACAATTGTTAAATGTTTCAAAGCATTCTTTTTCTTTTTTTTTTCTTAAAGGGGACCCACGTAGGCCATATCCTACAGATCTGGAAATGAGAAGTGGTCTCTTGGGTCAGATGAACAACCCATCCACCAATGGAGTCAATGGACACTTACCAGGGGATGCACTTGCAGCAGGCAGACTGCCAGGTAAGTGAAACTCAGTTTTGTTTTGTTTTTCTTTATTGCTTACAGATTCACAGGAGTTATACATTTCCCATAGCAAAGGCAAATCAGAGGTAAAACAATGAAAATTGTGGTTTATGTTGTTCCTAGCTGTGAAGACCTAGTAAAGAAAGGTAATTAGAAATTGCATATTTTTTTTTATTTCATGCTAAACTGCAGACACTACAGCTAAGTCAACATAAACAAAACTCAGTTACCTTCATGTGTTTTAAATAAATAAATAAGTGATTTCCAGACATATTAGAAAAAAGCACTTTCAGAGCAGCTTTTGCTTAGTGGTGATGACAAAGCATGGAATTGTGAAAGCTATATTTGGAAGAAAGGTGATTCATTGTCATCCCCTACCTTTCTTTGAGTCTATGCTTAGAAGTATGACAGTAGATAGACATGGCAGGGGACAACTGCTGAGATAGTACATTGAGCATAGGAATCAAGCTTTAATCCCTTAATTGCTTTGTGAAGTGGGCATTTCCATTGACTTCAGTGGGATTCATTCCTTCATGCAAAAATTGAATTTAGCAGTAAATTACAGTAATCGAATCAAGAGTTCAGTTGCTCTCTACCTGTGCAGCATTGGTCTACCATGATAAGACTAAATGGTGGAAAAAGTCTCAGTTTGGCTTCATAGGAGATCTGTAACATTTCTTACGTATCTGTTAAGGCACTATCAGGCATTATGGAAAGCTTGTTTTCAAAAATCATGCTGAATTTGTTAAAAAACCCCTCTTCTGACTCCATTGGAGAAATAGTAAATTTGGATTTTGTGTTTCCTATCATCCGTCTAACCCTGTTGTCACCTCTTATGAAGTGACTTGAAATTCTGCATCATCTCACTTTGTAAACCTCTGGTCTCAGATACAATGGGTCAGTGAGCTGAATGGGAGTATGACCCTAACATCTGCCCATAGCAACCAGGGAAATGCTGAGGATTGGCCCACGCATCTTTTCTGTTCTTTTGAAATATGGTCAGAGGAAATGTTAAGGTTGTGACTTCCTAATGGAAGTTTGAGCATTTATTTGTGTATGTTTTGGTAGAGCCTGTTCTGGCTGGCTTCTTTGCCTTAGAGAATGCAGACTTGATCCATTTAATTTTGAGTGCAGTCTCTGTAAGAACTGAAAGGAATTTTCAGGAATTTTAGGAATTTTTCTTAAGAAGCTGCAAAATACGGGATTTAAACTCCTCTAGTAAAATTCTTAACTGAGTCTTGGGCTCCTCTGTCAGGTTAAACACATAACTAGACTGTTAAGGTAAGAGGAAAACATGGATTTACAAGGAAGTTGAAGCTGCCTGAGCATTTTGTGTAGGGATGCTGAATCTGTTGGTGTGTGGACGCATGTCCTGAGAATGCTAATTATGGGATTTAGTCCTTTTGGAGACTCCTGTGGAGATATCCAGTTACTGAATCCTTAGTGAATGTGCAGACCAGTTTCTGGACTGCTCGCTAGCCTCCAAACTTTGAGGCTGCTTAGCACACACATTCAGCCTGGTTTAATAGCAGACTGGTTCTAGCATGGCCACACAATGTAAAACACTAGCTTCCATTCTGAGCTCGTTCACATAAACGCTTTTCAGGCATATTTGGATAAAGCCTTTTTTTCTGAATTTTTATGGTCTGCCTGAATTTTTTTTTTAATCTTATATTTTAATCTGTTTTTGCATACTGACAGACCATGATAATTTTCATTACTCCCAGTAGTTGTGAATGCTAAATCAGTTCAAACTGTGCTTTGAAGATGAAAAGCTCTGTATTGAGTATATGAGTTATCAAGAGCCACCTACATAAATGGGCCACTCTGGCAGAGCAGACTTTTACAATTACAGAATTGCTCCATCATGAGATGTTTTCTAGCTGTTACTGGAGGGTTTAATCTGTCCAAAATTCAGAAAGGATTTAAAGATTTGTTTTGATTTTAAATTGAAGTTCTGGTTGAGCTGTCTTGTTGAATTTGTCAATATACAAAACTGAAAAATTTCTTGATTATGCCTCTTTTTTTCCCAGATGTGCTTGCTCCTCAGTATCCTTGGCAGTCAAGTGATATGTCAATGAACATGCTACCTCCTAATCATAGTAATGACTTCATGCTGGAGCCTCCAGGACACAATAAAGAGAATGAAGATGATGTAGAAGTTATGTCAACAGACTCCTCAAGCAGCAGCAGTGACTCAGACTAGGTACGACAGGGACAGTATCCCTAGTAGACCTTTCCTGTGGTGAAGGTAGGTTAGATGGTGTTTGTCACAAACTGCAATATCCTTTTGTTACACCAGCAGCCCTGTGTAGGGAGAAGATAACAGCTGGCTCAGAAGTAGGGTGATATAATTTAAAACCATGGACTGAAGACTTGTTTTTTTTTTTCCTATTGTTCTGTGAGCTGGGAGAAATGTCTGGGAGTTGTCTGCTGGGGGAGAGATGTCAGATTTTCAGTGATTGTGTAAATGTATGTTTGCAAGAGAAGTGTAAATATATATTTATATATATGTATTTACTATACATTAGATGACATAAATTCCTGGGAAAAAATGTGTAAGGGGAATCCCCTTGTATGTTTGTTTTAACTTTACTCTTTTGATGATAGCCTTTTCTATGCCACAGAAATGAAACACAAAGTTTGTAATGTTAGTATCTTTTTTTTGTTACTGCCTAAATCTGTACTCTTGGTCATCTGTGTATCAAGAACAAAAATATGGCAATAAGGTGTGATAAAAGAGTTTGTAATTATTGTAATATATAATGAATGATTTGTCATAAATAAACTCAGCTTTGATCTAACTTCAGTTTTCCAAACTTGAATGTTAGATGAGTTGCCATGTAACTTTGATACTCAGCACATTTTATCCCAGTATGTGGTTGAATTCTGATTGGGTTTCAGAAGTTGGTACTCCATTTTCCCCTATGCAAAATGTCCAGTCAGCATTAGAAGCAGCTGAGGAGGAGTCAGAAGTGGAAAGCCTGTCCTTCCTTTTCAGGTCAGCCCTTCCAGGTACACACAAAGCTGGGCAGACTCTGAAGCAGCGAGTGCCCACCCACAAGGCTGCCTCAAATACTTGTTTAAATATCCTGAGACCCTGGAGGTAACACACTTTGGGGCATGCTGCAGGTTTAGCTCCTTTCAGATCAAAGTGCTCAATGATTTTTTTGTTCTTGTAATCTTTAATTTTCTCAGTTCTTTGAACCGGCTAATCTGTTTACTTTCGCAATTATATTTCCTGCATCAGCTGCAATGTTATTTTGTCTTTCCAAAGGTGCTTCCCTTGGCTTTGCTTTCCTTGTTCTGTTTTGCTTAAGGAGTCATTTTATGACAGCTGCTTTTCTCTTATGTAACCCTCTGATAGAATTTCAAAACTCATGTGAACCGTTGCTCCTGGCAGCTACAGGTTTCTGTCCTGCCAGACAGAAATTGCTTCTATCCTGAAGCATAGATCACAATTCTTTTCCCTTTCCCATTTTGTAGATTCCTCACAGGAAGTATCTGATGAATCAGGTAATTCCTCCTTTGCTCAAGTAATCTTTCAAACATTGCTGCCAGTAATGCTGCCACCTGTGACCAACATGTACAAATCCCATAAGGATGTAGAAAGAAGGACTTCAGTCACATTCAATCACATATGATGGGGCAGTGGGTTTTGTTTTCAGAGAAATGGGGAATTTGGTCTTGTCTCAGCTGTTCCTTTTAGAAGCCTTTTTCAGAGTTATTAAAGTGTCACCTCTTTCACAGCTTAAAGTTATTCATATACATACATATTGTAACCTTTATTCACTGTCATGTTTTCCTCTTGGGTGCTTATCTCCAATGTCTTTCCTCTTTAATTCACACTGTCTTAAAACATGTGTGATCAGAATCATATACAATATTGCAAAATGGAGTTTCTTAATGCTTTTTATAATGGGATTGGTATTTTCTTTCTAAGTGCCTCTCTCTTAACACATCACACAGATACAGTTCACCAGTCTCTTTTATCTTCTAACTTCCAAGGACATTTTTGAAACCAAATACAAAAGTATGTAATTAATACTCATGGGAAGTGTAGTGTTACAATCTACCTAAAACTATTCTATGGCTCTATCATGTAATTCACCAACTGAAATATTGTGGAGGTGGGTGATTGTTTTCAGACATAAGAGGGAAGTGAAGTAATGGCCACTTCTTTTTCTGGCTTGTTAGTTACTCTGTTACAGGATTAAATGGGACCAAAGTATTGCCTCTAAGAAGTAGGTAAGGCAACAGCTCTGCCCACTGTTCACTTAGCACAAAATCAAACTCTGGTTATTAGATGCATCCAAATCACTTTCATTGCATCGGTGCTCCAAACTATGTACAGTTTCTCAGTGCTGGCTAACTATAACGCCATTTTAGGTGAATTCTATCACTTACAAGCAATTTAGTGAACCATGAAATGGTAACTGAATGTTCTGTTATTCAGTGGCTTAGATATGTACCTAATAGATTTTCCTATTCAGCAAAAGTAGCAAAAATCAAAGTAAAGACTTAGTTGAAAGGACTTGAGTCTTGGCAGCTAAAATCAACTGAGAACCACATTTTCTGGAGGGGTGGGAAATATAAATGTGTGATACATACAAACAAAGTTATTTAAGTTGGGGATTGCTGACAGCTGGTTGCAGTAATGCACTGTAGTCTTTTAATCGGTCCATTTTGAAAAGATACAGAAATGCTGACATATGGAGATACTGTTTGTGTCCTCATTTCAGTGTCTGCTTGTGTATTTACAAGAGATAGAATGTATATTACCATTAACAAAATATGCTAAGAAAGTATTGATTGCATGACAGACCATTTTACAGCAGTCTCTGTTCTCTTATCAGGACCTAGATGTTTGTTCTAAAATTTAGAACTGTACTAAATAATTTAATTTTTTTTTTCCTTCATTATTCTTTGTGACAGATGGGCAGGACATCTGTCAACTCTTCCTACAGCTTCTTTGTTGACAGCTGAATGGAATAATTTTCAGTGTACATAAGGTTGCTTGCAGGAATCAAATCTCTACTTTTGAATAGAAAAATAAGCTTTTTACAAAGGTACAGTAGCAAAGGAATTTTTGGTAAAATTTCCCGTTTCAAGACTGCTGTGTAATGTTACTTCTTTCTTCACTTCAGAGAACGGGTGTGTGTCCTAAGGGAAGTTGCAGAAAATTAATACTTCAAACTCTAAGCAGGAGGATTGCCAGGAGCAGTAGCATCCTTATGCCTCATCACTCTGTCTGTTTCTCAGCAAGAAGAGCCATCTCCATTTTAAAAAAATTATGTACAAAGTAAGGAAGCGCTTTAAATCCCTCAAGCTGATTTCTTTTTAAGAACTGAGAAGTCAATTCATAATTTCAGGCAATTTTAATTTCCCAGTATTGTGCCTGTATTTTATTCAAAAGAAATTAAAGGTATCTTACAACATTTTTGTACAGTGAGTACATCTAAAGGAAATAGACAAGAGATGTGCTATAAAAGAAACCTGATAAGAAAAAAATGAGCCAATTACTGATTTATTTAAAAGTTACAGCCTAAAATTAATTGCTGATATCTTAGTGACAACAGCTGGAAAAGAAACAAAATTAGTTACAGATTCTAGAAAAATTAAAAATATGAACTCCTTAGTTTTGTATGTACTGTTGGGTACTGTAATTTCATTCACTAACAACTCAGTCATTTAATCAAACTTCAAAATTTTACCAAATCTCAATAGCCAGCCATACTGAATTACACCCATCTGTGCTGTTTAATACTGGCAACTCTTTTTAGCTACAAAGCTATTTTGCCATGGAGCTACACCTACAGAAGAGATTTGTGGCAGCCTAGTAAGCACCTCTCCATTTCAAGAGTTCAGTAAGAAATTCAGATCAATTGCAGAGATCTGAGACATTTCTGCAGGGAAATTCAATGTAACTGAGGCTCTAAACAGAACTCTGTTATGAAAGCAAATGGCAAGAAAGGTCAGGGAATTTTCAATCCCTGCAATAAGTGATGACAATATTTTCACATTTATAATACTCTTTTGATTTTTAAGTGTATACTGCTGTCTGCAGGAAAAAAAAGGCATTGTCTATTAAATGTAACTTTTGTTCATGACAGTAGCTTCATAACTGAAGCTAAGAGACAAGGATAAATTTTAAAATTGGTGCAATAATTACAGGAAAGCAGGTTTAAACGAGTAAGTTTTGCTGCAACTGCTTTTAAGTGAGTAAGCTTCCCTGGCTAGTGCTGACTTCCAAATGGCTATTCATCAATATAAAGATTAACTAGATAAAACACTGAGTCTTCTGTAAAAGCAAACGTTAATTGTTAACTACTAAACCTAGAAATGGGTCTGGAATAAGAGACAACTGTCACGTGAAATATGGGAAAAGCACTGAAACAGCTGGCATGTTCTTTGAGAAAGATAGTATTTTCATGTGGGCAGGGTGAGCACTTTATATCTTTTTTTTTTCTACACCAAAAAAAAGCAAGGGTCTGTCCTTTAGTTTGTTATATAACATACAATTTGTTTTTACTCTAATTGGTGACTTCCCGTGTACCCCTTTAGATGATCGAGCTCTTCTGTAAAGGGATTGTAACCTTGCTCTCTTAAACAGCGTAAGGCCCAGAACAGTTGATCTGCTGGAGGAAATTCATCCCATTTGACCCATTCCCAGCCTGTAGGAAAACAAAAAAAAAAACAACAAAAAAACAACCAAAAAAAAAAAAGAAAAACCAGAGTATAGAGTTAAGACAGACCCAAGGAAACAGCATGAAGCTGTGGCAAGGGGGGCAAGGGGAGGTTTAAGCTGCATGTTAGGAAGAGGTGGTGGAGCACTGCAATAGGCTCCACAGTGCAGCCTGACAAGAGCTTAAGGAGTGTTTGGACAACGTTCTCAGGCATAAGGTGGGATTGCTGGGGTTGCCCCGTGCAGGGCCAGGAACGGGGTTTAATGATGCTTGGGGGTCCCTTCTAACTCAGGATATTCTTTGTTTTTGTGACAAAACAATTCTTCCTCTGCAAGTCTCGATGAATCATACAGAAACTACCACTACAAAGACAAGTTCTCTGTCGCATATAGAGTCATTTTGCCTGAGCAGCTTTTTTGTTTCCCAGAGAAGCTGTGGATGCCCCAGCCCTGGGAGTGTTCAAGGCCAGGCTGGACGGAGCTCGGAGCCACCTGACCTAGTGGGAGGTGTCCCTGCCCGTGGCACGGCGCTTGGAACGATGTGATTACTCACCCTCGTTCTTGTCGGGCTCCTGGTTGCGCGGCTCGGCGCCCGGCTCGGCCTCGCCCTTCATGAGCACGGTGACATAGTGGTAGCGCTGGGACGCGCACACCGCGTTCACGGCCGACGCGAACCGCACGTGGTGCAGCCGCAGCGCCGCCTCCTCCAGCGTCTCCCGCGCCGCGCACTCCGCCAAGCTCTCCCTGCGGGCGGGCAAGGCAAGGCAAGGGACAGCACGGCCGCCTCAGGGCACGGCGGGGCAAGGGCAGGGCAGGGTGGGGAGGGAGGGCGCAGGGCTCCTACCCGAACTCCAGGTGCCCTCCGGGGAGCTGGTAGGTGCCGGCGCCCAGCGCGCCTTTCCGCTTGCCCAGGAGGACGCAGTTGGGGTGCGCGGCGCTGGTGACCACCACCCCCACGCCGACCCCGGGCCGCCGGGGCTGGCCCGCCTCCTCGCCCATGGCAGCTCCGGGCGCTCGGCAAGGCTCCGTCCCGCCGCGGGCAGGCGGCAGCGTTTCCGCCAATCAGGGTTTGGGGTCTCGGGTTTTGGGAGGCCCTTGGCCAGGGGTGTGTCCGGAGCGCACGAGATGCGCGTGGTGGTGACGTCGCTGGTGAGGAAGGTGGCGAAGTTCCAAGGCATGCGGGAGAGGGAGAGGCGCTCTGTGCTGCTATTTGCCTGGGGTTCCTTGCCTCTGAACGCGCAGGGACTTGTGAGGTCACCGGGAATAGAAAAGGCGTTTGTGCAAATGAGGAGCAGCTGAAAACAAGCAAGATACGACTCGGTTTTTGAAGGTCAGGGAGCCAGTCGGTCTCTGACTGCAGATTTGTTCAAATTTTAAAAAGTGGCCCTTCTTTGGTTAGCCCGCTTTTTCTGGTTTGTGAAGAGTCTGACTCTGAAGTGTCACGTTGGAATAATTTAAAAAGGAAACTACAAACTTAGCTGAGCAGAGCTCCACTGGCGGAACAGTTCCTGACTGATAAAGAAGAAATAAAAGTTTCTGCTGGCAAATATTTACCTTCATTCTCACATTTTTACAAATTACAGAGATATAGAATACAAGATACAAGCTTTCATTTTCTTTATAAACAACTGTGAAGTTTGTCAGATTTTCCCCTTCTCTGATCACAACAGAGAAAGAAGTTTCTTACTTGTAGACCTTTCAAATTGGTTTTGAGTTTTTGTTTGGTTGGTTTTTGTTTGGTTGTTTGTTTGTTTTTGAAAGGTTTTAAAATATCTATTTACAGATGTTATTATTTACATATGAAGGTGACAGGGCCAAACTGGCTGAAGCTTAATCACATTTTCTGGGATCAGTTTTCTGGGGTTTAACTGCCTGAAGTGGCTTGATACAGCATCAGATGGGTCCCAGTGTTGGCATGAAGAGCATGCCAGGAGCGAATGGCTGGGTGTGCTAGAAGCAATCTTGCCCTTTGACAGTATTTGGCCATGCTGCTTAACTGTGATTTCAGCCCGTACCCTGAATTATTGACGCTGTAAATAATGGCAATAATAACAATAATAATATTAAATAATCTTGGGCAGATTGCCAAGCTAACAAGACTTTTTGTAAACCAAGCTCATTCATTTGTATCTGTCTCCCCAGTACAGCTGGAGTATCCTGATCTCCAGATGAAACACCAGACATATCAGTTATATCACTTCTGTATTTGCATTTTAAGACAATGATCTTACAAAAGCCACATCGAAGATTCTTCTTCACCCACAAAACTCATTTTGGTCCAATACATTAAAATACCACAAAGTTTTTTACCTGAACAATGAAAACATTCTACTTTCTATGTACACCATTTTCCTGTATCTTTTACCAAACAGCATTTAGTAACAAGTCTTGAGGGTGATCCACTGTCATCCTACTGATTTGTTTTTAAATGAAAAAAAAAAAAGTCCATATGGTCATTATGCTTGTTTACTATATTAGCAGGATACAATTCAATGAAAATGTTATATGAAGATGATTATGTAGAATACAAAAAGTATGTTTTTACAAACATATTATTTGTCAGTACGCTAAGATTTTCCCTTCCTCTCTACCATCCTCTTGATCACAACAAAGATGTGAAGTATTACCCCTTTACAAAACTTTAAAATGGCTACTTTTTTGTTAAGGTTTTTGAAATCTGGTTGTATACAGATGTTTAGATTTGTTTCAATTTTTTCACCTAACATTTGTGTTCATTAATGTAAAGGATACTGTATGAAAAGAAGTGTTTTGTTGACTGAATCTGTTCTAATTGGTTTCATTCTAGGATTTATTTAGGACATTTAGCCAGGTTTTGCAGATCATGAAGTAAATATAGGCTGGTTTTCTGAGTCTGGTGGTGAACAGACGTCCACTGAAGAAAGATATGGAAATAAACCAAGAATGAAAAAGTAGCAAAATCCTCTGCCACAGAAGTATGTTGAAAAGCTTGCAAGATTATGATGTATATATACTTGTAAACTTGTTTATTAATATTTCATCTGAGAAGTTACTTCTGTGAGTCAAAAAAGTGTATTTAAACCAGCATGTGTCCAGCAGCTACTGGAAGAGAGGCAGATATTTTTCGGGCCAAATCCCTCATTCCTTATGCTAATGCTTTTCTTGATTGAAGTGTTATGGAATGAACTGTATGTCTGAGCTGGATCTGGATCAAAAAATCCCATTTTTTTTTCATTAACCTGTTTTCTAGCATGCTGTGGGTGGCACAGGGAGGGGGACAGGACAGAGTTGGATCAGATTAAACACAGCACAAAGCCAAACCTGACTCAGCAAACTGGGAGAGAGATTACATATTTAGTAGGATGTATTCCCTGATGCAATTTACAGCTCAGGTAAATGGTGAGGGAGGCAGTGTGTTAGAGCAGCTGGGAACAAGAGTGGTGGGACTAACCATGTTAGAGACAGGCCAGATTTATGTCCGATTAAAATGACTACACAGCTGTTCCCTAAGAAGAGCGCACACAGGGAAAGCAGGTTAGAAAAGCACACAGTGTACAACAGCTTATTGAAAAGCAGCTACAAAAGCAGAAAACATCCATCTCTCTGCGAATTTCATACACATAGCTCCCTCGCTTTGGAATTTACTATATATTTGCATTTTCTTAGCAGAAGTATGAACTGGAAGATGAGAAGATTATATTTAAATATTTTACATTGCAAAGCTGGCATTCAGAAGCTGGGTGGAATGTGACAGCAGTGCATGACACCAAAGTCCTGCCAGCAACCTGGCTGAAACTAGAACTTGAGAGATTTTTCTTCTCTTGCATTCAGGCAGCTGGTTGTTATCCTGAACCCTGATACTGGAAATGTAACATTATTAACTGTTTTCTCACTTTTATTTTAGCAGAATTATTTCTATGACATCATATGTTTGCATTAAATGGCTCTCTTTTACCATAAATCATTGCTTGCTCTAATATTATGGCTTCATAATTAGTGGAAATTAGGCAAAGTGTGATACATAGTTTTTATGTTGAAATGTAAGTAACCTCTGATCACATTTACATATGGAGAGACTAATGGTGTGTGCAAGAGCAATAGGACAAATTAGAGCTGTACTACAGGTGTGTTGTCTTCATTGCTTGTTAACTATTTCTTTTCTGTGTCCAGACAGGACTGAGTCATTGGAATGAGTAAAGGTGGTAAGACAATTCTGTTTTATTCGTAGCTTTGTCATTAACACTTTAAGTGACCTTGGGCAACTCATAGGTGGGTGAAGATGAATTGTGCTTCAGCTTCAATGAAACTTCTACGTGTACTCAATCCCAGGGGACCCTGAATCAGAAGAATATAAAAGTATCTGTTCCTTATCCATCTGTGATACTACCTGGAGGTCCAGAATGGATGTCTGGAACACAGTAGGCAAGAAATTATGACATGGTTTTTGACTACTATTCTACAGCCATCTGTGGCTCAGTGACTTCTCATGGCAGAGGTGGCTTCTGTGTATTTACTAACCCTCTTCTTGCTTCTCTTCTTTAACCTACCAAGACTCCTCTTGAGCCCATGTAAATTTTCATCATTTGGAGCATCTGTGGCAAGGTGCTCCACAGCTCAGCTATGTGAAAGATCATTTTTGCAAACCAAATCCTTTTGCTTTCATTGAGCCTTTCACCTTTCCCAGCCTTCAGCAGCTGGGAAGAGATGGTGCATTAGTGATTAATATTCATACCGTATACTGTAGAAAGCTGCATCTATCCATACCTGAGAGTGCACACATCAAATTCCTGTTTGCTAGGACAGATGTCAGAATCCTTGTAGGAGATACACTGGACCACCTTCAGGGAAGGAGTCTGGGTTGTCTTTTCTGTATGACTGGGAGGAGAGATGGAATAACCTGTTCATATTGCAAATGGGTGCAGTGAATAGTTCTGTGTTGTTAGATTTATTTGAGGGTCCCCTTAGCAACCTGCAGTTTGTCCAGAGACAACAATGATGGTACTCTTGCAGATAAGCGGTGTAGAAGAGAATTCACCATCTGTAAGACATACAATATAAGGCAATGTAGACACCACTGAAGGAGTATTCTCACTCTGCTTCAAAGTCATTTTTTTTGCTCTGACCTTGGCTGATTTATCAGCTAAACCTGTTTACTCATCTACCATACCAAAAATGTGGGCTCTTCCCTCCTGTCTTCAACTAAAAGTGTTCTGGAAAGCTCAGGGTGATTTTCTCCACAGGTAATGGGATGCTTTTTAAGCCTCTGATAAATCTCTTCTTGGAAATTTCCTACCTTCTGAACTCATGGCCTTGGCAGAGGCTTTCACTTTCTCACTCTGATGTTCTTGGCAAGACCTTCTCTCCTGATGTTTATCAACTCTAAAGTATCAACCAGTGGAGCTTACAAGATCTGGGAAATAAATCAGATTGCACCATTGTCACTACGTGAATGTGATAAATTCATAATAAACCAAATTCTGTATATTCATAATGTCTGAGCCTTCCAGGATGCTTCATTTGGCCTCAAATAGGATCCTTTATTTGTTCTGCTTGTCTGTTAAAACTTTTTGGCTCCTTCTATCTCATTTGTAATGTACCTTTTCCCTGCTTCTTCATAGTTTTGAATACAGCTTTTCAGAGAGGGTCTTGGTTCTGTGTTAAAAATCTTATTCTGACTTTAGTAAGAAATCTCACAATTTTAAACTTTGAATAGGATTGAATCTATTTCTGGAGATTTAGCAAAACCTCTGGATATCTGCTGGAATCCTACACTGCATTTCTCATGCAGTCTCTGCAATTGTAGGTCAGATATTGAATGAAGCTGAGCCTGAGCAAACCTGAGTTTATATTGGACTCACTAGAAATTTGTCTCGTTGTAGCCAAGAGTGTTATCTTTTCTTGTGTGTATAACAAAGTAAAGAAAAGGTGAATGTGTCATTTGCAAGAACTGTTGTTTTTAAGATTTTGAGTTGGGCTTACAACCACCTTGTGCTGACAGTCAGAGCCAGGTGGTGGCACTGGTGATCAGACAGAAATCCAGGCATGTTTACAGTCCAGCTTAGTTAGACGAGTTTTCACAGCCAAGGGCAAATCAGGCAATAAAGCATTCAGATAATTAAAGTTTTCCATACAGCTGTGTATCAGACTCCAGGTAACAGCAGCAGCTGCCTCAGTCTTTCTAGAAGTCCTTCAATATTGTCAGCCATGTGACATTTCTTCTTTTGATGTATAAGGTAAAAACTGTCTTCATCTTGAAACTGGAAGGATAAGTCACTCCTAGTGAGAAGACGATACAGTAGTAGTTGTAATCTGAATATCTTACAGCCATTTGCTAAGGTAAGAATTAAATGTAAGCCCAGAGAGAGTTGTTCAATTTCCTTCCAGCAGCAAGCAATTGAGTCAGGATATAAATCTGGTTTCCTGACCTGCAGCCAGTACTTTTCTCTGAACAGTAGCTTTGGGCTTTTAAGGTTAAGGTTTAAAGTTCTGCCAAGATCCATTGCATCCTCTTGTAAACATTGTTGCAAATCCTTTCCAGGGCAGAGGTCATTTTGGGGAGTCTCCTGGAGTTAGGAGATTTCTTTGTATGTGGAAATGGCATCCATGTACTGTCCTGTGACGGAACTGCAGCAGGTGCTGTGACTAGGGAAGAGCCACTGTGTGTACAGAGGGCAGAAACAGCACAGAGTTCAAGTGCTTTTTCTTTCCTTCCCCTTGGTCAGAAGAAATATTTTATCAGCTGTGGTGGGAAATCTTGGATGGTCTATCAAAATTTTGCAGCTGCTTACAGGTTAAGTGACACATACTCCTGCCTTGTGTGTCTGCACACAGAGGTGCAGAGCTAAGCACTCTGCAGAGCTCGCTGCAGTGCTAACAGGTGACAATAACACTAGGTCAGGGGAGGACCAGGAGCAGAATACCTGAACCAGAATGACTCCTTCTTTTGCAATACTCGCCCAAGGAGAAGTTATGATAATGCATTTCCAGCTTCAGAACAAAAAGAGGCAACTCATCCAGTTATTTATTGGATAATTCAAGCTACAAAACTCAAGAAGAATCTCAGCTCCGACATGGCTTTCCCGTCTTGCTTTGATGTTCATAATGTATAGAAGTAACTGCATTTTTCCTTAATATTGGTAGAGGATATCCTTGTTTCAATTTCTCAGGCCAGTGCTATTTTCCTAATTACAATTTCATTTTAAAGGAAAAAGCTTTGCCTCCTGGTGAATCACAAGGTCTGGTCATTAGTTTCTGCAGGGACACCTGTCCCTGCTCCTGTTCCTTAGTGACCTGAGTCAAGGCCACCAAAGTAAAAGTACAGACACTGAATTGCACAGGGGAAGGCACAGCGTGGAGCTGTGTGAGGTAGATATGGGGGTTGTGACACGGGGAAGGGGCCTGGGAGGAGTGGGGGGAAGGGGCTGCAAAATACCTAGAAATTCTAGTCCTCAGTTCAGTCATAGAACCACTGAATGGTTTGGGTTGGAAAGGACCTTAAAGATTATCTAATTCCAACCCACCTGCCATAGGCAGGGACACCTTCCACTAGACCAGGCTGCTCAAAGCCCCATCCAGCCTGGCCTGGAACACTCTCAGGGATGGGGCATCCACAGCTTCTCTGAGAAACCTGTTCTACTGCCTCCCACCCTCACAACAGAGAATTTCTTCCTTACATCTGATCTAAACCTGCCCTCTTTCATTTTAAAACCATTCCCCCTTGTCTTAAGCAAGAATGGGTGTGTTTATGTTGTTGCACAGAAACACCCTGAAATACGGAACCAAAAAAAGTAATCCTCAAGAGTGAAAATACTGAAGCACTTCCATTCTGAAGCTGAACCGGGAGGGAGTGTGGGCGCGGCATAAGGGAGCTGTGCCTCTTTCCTCCCTTTTAACACAGGTGGTGCCAACCGAGGCCGACGTGGTCGGAAGGCTGTGGGTGGATTACAACCCATTCAGGATCCTTGCGAAGCAAAACCAGCCTTTATTAAAACCAAAAAGGTAGAAAGGAGAGGCCGGGAAGCGCCCCCCAGACGCACTGCTCCCCGGCGCCGGGCGGGCGTCGCTGCGGGGGCGGAGCCGCGCGAGGCGCTTCCTGCCCCCGCCCCTGCCCGCGAGCGGCGCGTGCGCGCTGCCAGGGGCACCCGAGGGCGAAGGGGCTCGGCCATGGCGGCCTCCATGATCTGCAGCCGGGTGGCGGCCGGGCTGAGGGGCAGTGGCCTCCGCTCCTCGCTGAGTTCCACCGCGGGGAAGGTACCGGCCGCTCGGGAGCGGGGGTGGGCTGGGCCGGGGCTGAAGCGGGGCCAGGCCGGCTGGGTTCGCGGTCCAGGTCGCTTCCTGCGGAGCGCCGGCGAGAGCAGCGTCCGTCTCTGCGCCCTCCCGCCGCCGTCCTGCCCTGCCCTGCGGCGGGGCTGGCAGCCTTGCGCTCACCTTTGGTGTGCTGCCCTCCGCAGCCGCTCTTCTTGCTTGTGGAGGGTCTTCTCTGCGTGGTTCCTTTTCCCTTCCTTTTCAGCACCCCCGTCCCCTATCTTATTTGGAAATCCCCGTGTTTCCATATGCGCCGTCACCTTGCTCCTTGGAGGGGTCGGGCTGTGCCAGTTAAACTCTTCTTCCAGCTGGCACCTCGCCAGCCTCTGCTCTTGGTTCCTGTAGATGCCATTCGGGGGTGCGGGCTTGTTTTTGGCTGCAGCACTCCTGGGAAGCGGTGACACGAAGGAGCTCGGGAGGCTGCAGTGTGTGACACGGTGTGTGACGCCCGCTGCCACTTTCTCCTCCTGCCACGTACTGGGGAAGGTCGCCGTGAGTGCCCCTCTCGAGTTACACGCAGCCTCCCGGGGCCGGCGGGTCGCTCGGCGCCTCTCCCTTGGGGTCGTGCCAAGGAAAGGACGTCCTGCTTGCAGAAGGAAACCTTTGGAGGCTACATAGGCCCTGTCGGTTCACTAGCTTGGAATGCTGTAGTAAAGCTTGTGTGTCGTCTGCTTGTTTCCTTTATTTGAAGTGAAATGAAGCCTTAAAAATCTAGCTTGTTAGAAATCTCCTAATACAGGCTGATTTTGACAGAGCTTGTGCCAATGATACATACTAAAAGAATAAAAATAAATGCAGCAGTTTGTTTTGTATATAAGTTTCGTTTGTAATCTTTCTACCATGAGTCTTTTGGTGCTCATCTATGTTCATGGATTAGCTGAATTCAGTAGGTTTTTTGCTTTGTTTGTGTATAAAATTAAGGTCTTATTTGCATATAGTGAAATACAAAAAAAATGCAGCAAACTTTTTTTGCGTTTGTTGTTGTTGGTTTTTGTGTTACAGTCCTTGTCAGTGCTAGTAGTTTCACCAGCTCTTTCCCCCTGTCAAATGAAACCTCACAAAATCAAATACCAGACCTGATATGAATGACTTATGTGGAAGGGTAGGATTAAATGTTCAGGTTGCACTGGTACACTAAAGTATATTTGTTTAATATGTAGGCTTTTTTTTTAATCTAAACGAAGAGGGTAGTCTTTTGCAACAGTCACATTCTTCTTTTTGTTTTCTTTTTTTCTTTTTATTCTTTTCCTTCAGGTACTTGCTGGAAGTCCAGGAATACTCAGTAATCATGGATTTCAAGTGCAACAACAGCAACAGAGGAGGCTATCACTCCATGAATACCTGAGCATGGGACTGTTGAAGGAGGCTGGCATTTCTGTTCCACATGGAGTGGTTGCCAATTCACCAGATGAAGCTTACAAAATAGCAAAAGAAATAGGTATAATATTAAAGAGAACATATACAAATAGGCATGGGATTGATACATACTTTTTCTGTCTTTCTTGGTAAGATGTTGCTTGGAGTTCTGAATATACCTTCTCTTTAAGAGAGCCTTCCCTGTGAAGCAACCTTCTCATTAAAAAGGAGTAGGTCAGGTATAAATTCTATTAGCTTAGACTAATATAACTACTAAAAATCTTTGAGATGAGTCATAGACTCTAGTTTGTGCAAATCATGGATTTTTTTCTACTTTCAGCAAGGTTAGAGGAAGTCTTGTGTGAAGAGTTTCAGTGGTGGTGACAAGATCTTATATAGAACAGAAGATGTAAAACATATTTCTCTTTAGGCTGCAAAAGAAGAGTGAAATCCCATTCCTTTGTGAGTGTGCTTTTCTGGCAGAATGCAGCTACTTCATACAGGAGGGGAGGACTTTGATGGTTTGTAGTTATATGCTAAATTCATGGCTTGTTGATGAAAAAGTATCCAGTCTCATTTGCCAGGTGCTTAAATACTTAATTTAGAATTGAGCTTTAATTTTGGACTCGATTTTGCCTGTTAATTTGCCACTCTACCTACAATGTGTCCTAGTAAAATCTCATTTAATTTGGATTTAATATGGAATTCAGCTTCTATTGTGTCAGGCGTTAGAAGGTGGGGTTTTTTTTGGTTGGTTGATTTGTTTGTTTGGGGAGTTTTCTTAATTTAAAGTCTGGGATTTTTTTTTTTTCCTCCCTGGAAAAACATATTAGGCTTGTCAGAAAGTTTTATAAAGGACATTGGTTGTCATATTCCTTTCTCCTATGCAAGTGCTCAAATCTCCATTCACCTCCAAATGGATACATTCATAGTGATTCCTGAGGTTATAGGTTTTGTTGGATTCATTTCAGTTTCATATGGAGATTTAATGTGAGAAATAAGATCTGAAAAAAATGATAATTTTTCTTCTAGAGCGAGTTATGCTGCTTTGTAATGTAGAAAAGAATTGAAAAGCTGCTTTTCCTTCAGGCATGATGTCCCAGAAATTCAGGTATTGTCAGATACCTTCTTTATCTTGTTTCCGTTAGAGAGCAAGTGATACAAAATTACAATAATTTCGTTAATATGAAAGGAAATTGCTAAAATACTTCTGAGAATGGTTTAAAATTCAGAACCTTACCTTCTGTTAAGAGTGAGTTTACAGCATGACCAAAACTTCCCAAATCAGGCATACCCCTTTTGTCTACTTTAATTTCTTCATAGATATTGCTGGAGGAAAATGAGAGAACCTTTGTCTGTGGCTCTTTAATCAGCAGCCTGGAAGCTCGTAGGTCAGGATTCCTTTGTTTTGCTCTTGCTCAGAGAGGGCTCCTGCAGCAGTGTGGGTATGTCTGGCTGCTGGTTTATCTGTGTTATCTCTGTGTTATCCCTGTGACATCATAGGTATGCCTGTTATCTGGAGTGTAGGACTCTGGGCAATTTCTTGGGGGTCAAAAGAATGAAGTTGTGAAGTGTGTGAGTTGGCATCCTTTAGTAGAGGAATTCAGGGCTTCTGGTTGTCAGCCAGATACTTTGTTGGAGTTAGGGTGTAGTTGATGCTGTGGCTTTGCTCATACGTGAGATGAGGAAGGGGAAACTTCCCAAAAGGGGAACACACACTGAACGAGCTTGATGTTTTGCAGCACTGCTCAAACATGTCCAGAACTCATTCTGAGTGGTGACACATTATTCTTTGCTCCAGTGTTTTGGATTTCTTTGTTTTTGTAGGCATTTAGCTGCTAGCTTTCATTTAGTACTTAAAAAAAAATCAACAAAACACAAACCAAACCAATCTCTTACCAAAAAAAATCACTTTTTTTGGTCCACCCGTGCATTGTTGATTTTTGTTGTGTGGAGGTAGTTGCCAGTAGATAGGAATTTTTTTTTCTTTTTATACGCTAAACTGTTTTATCAAATGTTTGTCTAGACCATTACAAAGACAGTTGGTAGTACTCTGCTCTATTTCCCTTGTGCCAATCCACATGTTCCTGGTAAATTTACACAGAGCAGATTTCTGACTAAAGGTTGAGTTTGACATTGGATTTCTTCCCTTTTGCAAGTACTTCCTTAGAAATGGTTAAATTTTTATCCCAATGTATAGCAAACGTGAACTTCTCATTAACAGAGATTATCACAGGTTAGCTGTGGCTGTAGCTGAATCAGTGTTACATAATCATCTTGCTTAAATTTTGAAAAAAAATGAGCTAAGTTCTGTTCCAAAGCTCTGATAAGAGACTGCAGCATGACTTGATTGCCTTGAAGTTTATGGTTTGTTCTTAGCCATGTGTGCATTCCAGCTAGCACTGTGACTAGTTCTGATTGAGCAGCTGATATGTGTGTGTTACCAGGAACATGACTAATGAACCTAAAGACTGTTTAGTGAACAGATGATTGTTCAGTGTGATGGCAGATAGCTCAGCAGAACGCACTATTTGAAATTAACATTGCTATTTGTTAAGAGACGCTTCCATAGGTGCAATGTATTGTGACTCGAGTTTTGATGCTTCCTGATACCTTCCTCTGGTAACAGTTGAGTGAAAGGCAGTGACATCTGGTGTGCTTGTCTGGGGTTTTTTTAATAGCATATCTTTTGATTCATGATGATTTAAGAAGTAAGCCTTTTAAAGATGTTAATATCTTCAAGCTGTTTTTGTGTGCTGGTGGTTTTGTTGGGTTTTCAGGTAATGAATCCCACAGCTTTATGTGCATGGCAGGCTGTCAGATTTTAGTAAAATACAAAGCTGTATAAAATAGGAGGTGTTGAGAGAGTGAGTGCAAAACATTTCACCTTTCTACATCAGAGTTCTTGAAAGCTCCTGGAATCGAGTCTGCTACTTCTACTGTTGCAGTTTAAGAGGTCCAGTGCAGCTCCATGTCTGTGCGGTTTATAAAGGGTATTCTGTTTTGGTATGCTTTCTACAGAATACCTCCAGTAATTAGTTTGGCTGTATTCCTGCTGACAGTTATGTGATTAATAGATTTTTTTTCAGACCTATTAGATTTTTTCCAATGTTACTAAAATCTTTTACTTACTTTTCAGTGTTATTTATTTTTCCATCTGTTGCTTAAACATACAACTTGTATCTGTTAAAAAAACTTTAAAAAGTGATATGTAAACCTGGGTAGATTTATAAATAGAATTTTTGATCCCAGGCTTGATTTAGTCAGAAATCAAAGCTTAGTACAATGTGTGCAATCATTTTCCAGGTAAAGTGCTAGCTTTTTCTTTATTAGCTCTTCAAAAGACATATTCCAGGCGCTGTGGCAAAAAGCTGGGTTGGTTTTCTTAGTGTATGCCACACCTACCTTGGCTATCTGATTTGAGTTTTCAGGGTTTTCTAGTCTATGTCCTAGTGAAAACTCATGTCTGTCAAACTTTTATTTATAGTATTTTTTGGTAGTGTTGCCATTACCAATTTTCCTTGTTGGTCAATTGTCTGAGTATGTTCCTGATGTCTTTTAGGTTGTCTGAAACTCCAGAGCATTTATTCAGTTGCTCTAGGACATAGATGGTGACCTAAGGTGGCAAACTTAAGCAGAAATCCCCCAGGTGTTAAAAAAGTCATGCAATTATGTTCCTACTTACCTGGTCAAAATCTCTAGATAAACAGTAGCAGTAATAGTTTAGAAACCAAACATTTGCTTACATTCTGGCAAGTGTTGGGTTTTTTTTGGCATCTGAATCTTACATTTTGCTTCAGCCTTTACTTTCTTCTGTAGCACTTCACTCCTTTGAAATTAAAATATCAAAACATATTGTTGATGATAATTCACTAATTAAAGTAAACTTGTATAGCCAGCACATTCAAATTTTGACCTCTGTATTTTAATTACTCAACTTAAGCTGTTGCCAGAACCAAACCTGTCTTGTGAGCTGATAATGAACTTTATGCAGTTGATTAATGTCAGGAAGTATTTGTGTAGAAGATATTTTGTAATAGCAAAACATCTTGTTCAGTCTCCTGACTGGTATGGTCCTTTCAGCAAAAGTATGATGATTCCTGGCACATAATTATTTCAATAGTTATAGTTTTGATTTGCATGCAATGAGTCTTCTAACACTCAAAAGTTTCAAATGCTGAAAAAACATGATTTTGAAGTTAAAATTCCCAACAGCTATACTTACTAATGAAATGCAGTGTACTCTGAAGAGATTCTCTGCTCTGTTGACAGAGAATTGGGGTCAGAATATTATTTATTTTGACACTCCTCTTGTTAGTTACAAACCCATCTTTTCCTAATGCCAGTAAATACACCTGTATTGTTTAAACTTAGTTTTTCTGTATCTGTGCAACAAGAAAAAAATAGCTTGTGTTATAAATGAAGGGTTACTTTCTCTGGTGCAAGAACTTTGAAATACAGACTGAAGCAAAAGTTACAGGTCTGTGTCTCTCCCGGGACATGTTTGCAGTTGAGTGGTAGTTGAGAACTTGATTGACACTTGTGTTACTAACCTGTCACTGCCCTTTACTGTTGTCTGTCTTGTCAAAATAGATTAGGCTTGCATGGTTCTTCTGAAGGTGTCTGTAATGTGTGAGAAGCAGTACCTCTGCTACAGATAGTATTGGGCAGAGAAGTGGAAATTAATGGGATTTGACAAAAGTCAAAATGAAAACTTGTAAAGCAGAACATTTTAATCAGGCCTGTCTGCTGTAATCATTGGACTTTCCACTTCCACAGGAAACTTCAGAGATACAGTGGAACAATGACCCTTCTTGTCTCTTAATAAGCTTATTAGAAGACTGTATTTTACATGAATGTCTTTCTGCTTGCCTGCATGCATTGATCTTTCTCCCAATTTGAAAGCTTAAGTTATAGAATAAGAAATTATTCCTCCCAAAAAATAGATATTAGTATTGATAGAAGTGAAGATGGTTTTGTTTGCTGACTGTGTAGCTCTTTCACTGTCTAGTTAATAAATGACTGTTGAAGGTGGTAACTGTAGTGTTGGTAAATGTGTAGATTTTTGTTGTCCTGAACAGATTAATGCTAAGTCAGTGTTCTGATTTCAGACACTTGTTCTCATTAGTATCTACTGTTAATTTTCTAAGCATTTCCTAGTTTTTTCAGGCTGTGGTACTTATATGTGCTCTTAGGACTGACTGCCATTAACATGGATGTGATGCTTACCAAATGCTTGTTCCGAGATTCGAGCACTGGCCTATAGCTTGCTTGCCCACGTGAGATGTACTGGTGTTCCAGTGCCCTGTGTTAAGGCCTTACAATTTGTTACTGCTGCTGAAAGCTGAAGTCCTGCTCACTGAAGTTCCTGTGTGCATGTGCCTGTCACATAGTGCACAAGTCTGCAGAAGTACTGTCTGTCTGCTGGAAGAGCTTTTGCCTTCGGGGAATCGCTGTTCTGATATGCTTCAAGGCATGATAGCACAAGTGCTTCTACTGGCACAAGAAATGAGGCTGGAGTGAAAAGCTGAGCGCTGGAGGCAGGATGGGACTTCTGTGGTGATATGTTTGCTGGCATAAACTGTGTGTGTGGGTTATCTGCTCTAGGGCAGAAACTGCTGTTTTGCATTGAAACACAAGCCTAGCAGTATTTCAAAGCCACATAAGCAAAAAACAAGGGCACAACTGTTGATACTGAGTAGAAAACTATGGTAGCTGCTGGTTTCCAAATTTTTTTTTCTTGGGTTACTGTGTATCAGCAGTTCTTTGTTGTGTCAGATTGTGTGACAGTGCTGCTGCTGGGACATTGCAAATAAGGTGTGTGACCGAACACTTCTTCTTGTTTTAGAGTAATTTTCAGTAGGAACTGTGGGAAAAAATGTTTATTGAGAAATGAGCTTTCTGCATGATGGGTTATGGTTTTCTTGGGAGGTACTATCTTAAATTTCTTTCAGGTACATCTATGCAGCTTAATTGCTTGTTAGCATAGCTGCTCAAATAAACCTTGAATTTGTTTATGCAATCAAGGAGCTAGTTTGCAGTGCTAGAGGAAAACAATTTGCAGATCATTAGTAATCTGCTCATTTAATGACTCAGTTGTTGCATAAGGATTAGTCCAATGATGTTACGGCCAAAACTGATTGTGAAAAATTAAAAGTTGTTTTTCTCACACTCTTTTGGATGTCTGTATGTTGACAAAATATTATAATGCATAATAATAACAACATTTTAAAGAAATATCTTCCAGGATCAGGACAGTGATGCATTTAGCCTACTACTCTGCCTAAGAACAAAAGAACATTGCCCTATTTAGGGCAATTCTTAGCCTCCCTCTTTTCTGCAATCCATTACTCCCCATTTCCCCTAAGCATTCATATTTTTTGTCTGAAGAATATCAGAGAGAATACCTCTGCCCAGTTCCTTTTGACTATTCTTCCTTCATATCTCCTGGCAGGCTTCCTTATATTTTGTGTAAAGAAGGGTCTTTTATTCTGGCACTTTTTAAAAACTAACTTCCTTGGTAGATGGTCTTTGTTTTTGGCTGGTGTAAAGCAGAAGCCAGAATGAATGATGTAAACGTAGTCGTGTGTTCTTGCTCTGTCCATCATAGGTATGGCTGAAGACTGTAAGCATGTTCTTGCTTTCTTCTCCTCCAGATCCTCCTAGATTTAAGGATGTGCTAAGCTCATTTCTTGTAAGGGAGTCTCTTAATTTTAGTGATCATCTTAGTTACCAATTTACTTTTATGCCCAGAGCTAAATATGTCCCAGCTGAGATTTTACCAGACTTTTAGTTGGGATCTCATTTGACTTGTTCAGATTCTGGTGTTTGTTGCTAGGAGGAATAATTGCTACAAAGAAGGTGCCTGTGGATGAACTTCATGGCTTTTCTGAAAACCTCTCTGTAGTTGCAGATTTTTATTTTCTGGACTTGTAGGAAATGAAAAACAAGCTTTGTACTTACAGTAATTGCATGACAGTTGTCTTGTGTCACTTCTGTAAAGTGTGTTAACTTGGTTGCCAGCGAAAAATAGTTATCTTCAGGAACTGAATTAAATACTAGAATCATAGACTGTAGTAAATCAGTATATGCTTGTGTGTTTATAACCTTCATGCTTATTTTGCGAAAGAGCTTTAAAATCGTAGGTAAATTCAGAGATCTCTTGTTAGGTAGACATACAGAAGGAAAATCAACAGATAGCTAATTGAGAAGAGTGACTTGAGTCTTCTGCTTCTAGCCACCCTAGCTTGTGATACAGTTTGAGTTTAGTTTCACCTGTCCAGGCAGGACATGAGTGAAAATAGGAACCAACACAACTTTTGTGTCTGTCATAACCTTCCTCAGTTCATGTAGTGGCTAGTTTTGCTTGAGTACTGTAATTTTTCTTAAGCATTTCCATGGTTCCCTTTTAACAGCCAAAGGAACTGCAAGTTCTTTTTGGCTTGGAAAGATTAGAGTGGCTCAGCTGATGGTGGCATGAAAAAAAATGGGATGTGCTGAACAAATGTCAGTGGGGCAGTTCTTAACATCTTGCAGTCTAGCTGCTGTCTGTACTCTGTGTAAGTGAACTTGAATAATAACTCAGAACTTAAGGGTTTTTTTCTTTTATCACCCTAAATGACTTGATGAGCTGTTTTTCTTTGGTTTTTTGTCTTTCAATGACAATTCAGAATATCCCAGTTGATTTTTGTTATATTCTCATGCTTTACTTTTTAAACTCTAATACTCAGTTTCCCCCACCTAGAAGAATATTTTGTAAAAGATTTTTAAACAGTTAAAGCCAACTAAAGGGCTTACTTTGCCTACTCTTGGAAGAATAGTGGGTTTGTTTAGGCCTCTGACTTCTGCAAAGCACTCAAGCTTATCTATTAGTGCTGTGCAGGATGGAAATCAGAGTGGATCTGGCAAGCTGAATTGGGTAAGTGCTATGGTTACATATCATTGCTGGGAAGGTAATGGTTTACAGGTGCAGCGTATTTGTAGTTGTTTGAGGAAAACCTTGCATATGGTGTGTCAGATACTCAGTTTCATCTTGCTGATATATTATCTGTGAGGTGCTGTTTCTTACTGGGTGCTTAATCATCCGTGACTCCAACACGTATTAAAGATGATCAGAACACCAGCATTTCTGGATACTAACTCAGCAAAGTTTGTTCACAGAACAGCCTAAAACTGCAAATTGTGGATTATTTGAGGTTTTTGGAACAATCTGTGTGAATTGCAATATAGTCATTGATTCACGTGTGTGTGTTTTGAATGGTGGGTGTGGAGAAAGGGGGATTATATTTAAGCAGCCATTGTTGTTCTACCTGAAGCAATTTGTTTTATAGTCACAGATGACAAATTTTTTGGGTTTTCTTTCGTTCTAGGTTCAAAGGATCTTGTGATAAAAGCACAAGTTTTAGCTGGTGGTAGAGGAAAAGGAACATTTGAAAGTGGCCTCAAAGGAGGAGTGAAAATAGTTTTTTCGTAAGTTCTTTTCTAAATTATCCAATCAAGTGTAAAAACTTCAACGTTTCACATTATGGATTGAGCCTATTGCTTTCTTTAAGACCAGGGTTTTAATTATTAACCTTAAAATAACAAAAATTAGATAAGACTTTTTTAATGCTACTTCTGTTTTTACAGCAGTTTCTTTGTCACATTCTGAGCTTCTTTTATTCTAGTCCAGAAGAAGCAAAAGCTGTCTCCTCCCAAATGATTGGAAAGAAGTTGTTTACCAAGCAGACAGGAGAAAAGGGCAGGATATGCAATCAAGTATTTGTCTGTGAACGCAGATATCCCAGGAGAGAATACTATTTTGCAATAACAATGGAAAGGTCTTTTCAAGTGAGTAATAGTAGAAATAGAAGTAAGCTAATTAATTTGTTACAACTGAATTTAAAAAAAAAATCAACAAAACTGTACTGTATTGTTCACTTGCTTTTGAAAATTGGAAGTACACAAGCTAAATTTTGTTTTCCACTATATCTGACTATATGATCGACTTTGTTTTTAAATGCTGTAAAGGTGTAATGCTACAATTTGATTTTACAGAATAATAAATGAGTATTGGCAGCCTCAACTGAAGTTCAGAGTCACATAGCCAAAGGGGAGATGGGTAGAATAAGGGGGTAATTTTCATTTTGGTTTTAATTTGCTTTTTCCTACCAGATTATGCAATTACATTTAAAAACACAGCTATATGTGTGCATGTGCATGTACACCCTATTTTTGAGTGTCAGAAACAAGGTAAGTGACAGTGTTGTAGAAGAGCAAATGGTCCTGCATAAATCCAACATCCTTTTTCTCCAATGTGTGAAGGTTTCTACAGGTGCACTGGTGTGTCACTTGATTAAGAGAGTGCTAGTAGCTTTCTTATACTATAATAGCTTTCTTATACTAATGCTTTCCAGGAAATGGGTAAGAAGATTTGGGTCTAGAGATCTGTCTTCATATCTTTAAGGAAAATGAAAGCCAGTCTTTTCTGCATGTATGGGCTGTATCTGTGGGTATGTAGTTTTTTAGGCTACAATTCAAATGTGGTTACTGAAATGTGTCAGTGTTTTCTGACTGACAGGTGTTCTATTTGGAGCATAGAACATGAATTGCTAAGTAACTTCAGTGAAGCCAGTAATTCAAAGTGATCTTGGAACTTTATTTGCTGACGCTCAGAAAAACTGGGTTTTGTCTGTTCAGATGCTTAAGAGTTTGCAGAGGCACTGGTTTTGGTAATTAGGGGATATTTAAGTATGAATGAAATAATTTTCTGTGGAGGAATGAGAAAACCAGTCTTACTCTTAATTTTTTTTGGTAGTCATATTGGGAACTAAATATTTGTTCATTTTTTTTCCTCCATAGTGTTCTTTTTGATAGGAAAGTGTCAGTTGTGTTGAATTATGTGACTTGGGCACCTCCATTGTGATGTGTGCTGGAATAGAGCAAGGAAGATTCAAATGTTACCGTATGCACCACAAGGTGGTGTTAAAATGCTGTAAATGAACAGATTTTAGACTCCGAAAATTGTGTAAACAATAAGCAAGGATGCTTATGGAAATAAAATTTACTGTAACTGATTGCAGCAAATTAGATAAAGAAGGGAAACATATTTTCATTGCTTGTTCTTGCTCTTGTATAAAAGATAAATCTTACTAGCATATATTGATCATACTGTGTGGGTTGATAGGGATGTGCATTGTTTTTACTGCTGACTTCATAAGTCATGGTTTTAGATGTGCTTGTAATTACTGTAATTTGTTATAGGATGCTTAGGGTGAGAGAATGCCTTTCAAAAGAAGGAATTGTGAAGGTTGAATAGCACACAGTGTTTTATTCCTGATGTTGGAAACCTCTTTCTTTAAGGAGGGGGAAAATGATTAAAATAGTCAGCTGAAACTGGAACTTTATGACTTGAATATTTTTCACCATCAGGGAGTTTGTGTTTTAAGCAAAACTGTTCACTTTGGTCAATGCTATGGAACAATGAGTTATTTTATGATCAGTTTGTAGCTTACTTGACAGTTCAAGATAAGAATATCCAAAAATGTTAATTGAGTTGAACATTACTATTAGATGCAGGATAATTTGCAAGCTGTGTATTTCCATTTGGAAGGATGGTAATGGGAGGGGAGTGGTGTGGTTATTATGCATGTTCTCTGAACCATGGTCACATTTTCTGTAATTAATTATCAACAGTTATAAGGCTGTCTAATCTTTGAGTTCTGCTGATAGGAAATGCTGCCTTAGTACACCCATGGTCATAATCCATGCATGGGTGGTGGTAAGGGGAGGTTGGTCGAAGGCATCCAAGTATGTCTTTACTGTGAACTGGAGGAGAGATTTTTAGGTTCCGTGGTAGTGAATCTTTCATGTTTTTGTTGATATTTGGCTTTTTAAAAAATAAACTCAGAAATGCTGTCAATTCTGGTTTTTTAATTTCTTTTATTAATGAATAATTGAGTACTGGTTTTGTTTGCTATGACTTTCAGTGAAGGCTTTAGTTACTGAACATTGTGGTCCTACTGAGCAGGTATGGTTTGCAGCAATTTATCCCTAAGCTCTGCAGAGCTCCATTTGTCCTTGGAGTTGGAGCATGGCAGAATGAATAAATGAGTGCCTGGCATTCGATCTGTGTTTGTGTAGGAGTGAGTGGAGGAGGTGGAGGTGAGAAGGTGGTTGCACTTTCTCTGGTGGCTCCTAAAAGATAAAATGTGTGTGATTATGAAGTTGAATCTTTCTATCAAAATTTAAAAATAGTATATCTATGTTAATTGTTTTGCTGCTACTTTACAGAGGAAATTTTTCGTTGTTGAAAGAAAGTGGACATACACTTTAACATTTGGAAAGTATTATTAGAAGGTTTTGTGTGGAGGTATTGAGTAGATATGCTAAATTTTCCAACAAAAAAGCTTTTATTGCTGTGAAGTATCTTATGGGAAGAACTAAGTTTTAATTGTGTGATATAAACGTACTTATGCTTTTTTTTTCCCCTTTTTTTTCTAGGGTCCTGTGCTGATAGGCAGTGCTCAGGGTGGTGTTAATATTGAAGATGTTGCTGCAGAGAATCCTGAGGCGATAATTAAGGAACCCATTGATATAGTAGAAGGCATAAAAAAGGAGCAAGCTGTTAGGGTAATGGTTAATGTGGGAAAGTACACGTTACTGAGGATGGGAAGGTTGCTTCTAATTTTTATAAAGGGTGTGTGCATTCAACCCGCTGGGTTGTCTTAAATCCTTGATTGAACCAGATTTGAAATGAGTAAGAAGATTTGGGTCTAGATACTAGATATTGGGTCTGGATACTAGATATTTAAGTATTTTCAGGTAAATCAGTGCAAATCCAACTGCATGGCAGTACTTTATCTAGCTTTTATATAGCTGTGCAAAGGCATATCATGATCAATTTTTATTATCTCGTTTTAGGATAAGTGCAATATTCTGTATTGAAAATAATCCGTTCAAACTGAAGACTGAGTTTGGTTTTTTTGCCCCAGTAGACAGGGCAGGTTCTACATCTACAAATTCAAATGACATTGAAATAACAGCTAAACTGAGACACCCTAACATGAGTCCATTCTTTTACTTTCAGCTTGCCCAGAAAATGGGATTTCCTCCTAATCTGGTGGATGAAGCAGCTGAAAATATGATCAAATTATATAATCTCTTTCTGAAATATGATGCTACCATGATAGAAATAAATCCTATGGTGGAAGATGCATCAGGAGTTGGTAATGTTTCTTATTCATACTTTTCATGTTAACATCTTGACATTTTTGTAAATCTTGGTTGCTTTGCACTGGTATACTGACAGGTACATACAGCAAGAGGAGTTAGTATTAACATGGTATGTTGAAAAAGAAATTTAATAAAGCAGATAAGTTTGAGAATATAAATATAGTAGGAATCTGCTCTTAATTGCTAAGTATGATTCTAAGTGTAAGTAATATCCTTTTTTAATTTTTATATTTTTTAATAAAGAGCACATCTACCCAGAATAAGGCACTCCTGGAAATCAGGTCTTTTCAAAATTCATAAACTGAAAGTTGAGCCACCTCATGTATCCAAAATTGGTACTGTGACGGTCACCAGGATAACAGCAACTACGACAAATCTCCTGCCTCTATGACTCAGGCATTAGAATAACTGATGCAGTGTGTTGTATTGAAAGTCTGTAGGGGTTTAAGCAATATCTTGGTGTTTATCAGGTTTTTAGCATATCCAATTGCAGAATAGTTATTTAATGTTCAATCACAGCCAGTACCACTCTACAAAAAATAAGCCTGTAGAGAGTATTTGTACTTCAACTCAGATACAACAGTTTGAAATTTAAATATGAATGTATAGAGCAGTCTTTTCCATCTGTTTCTTGTCCCTTGTTATTTTTATATCATTTTCACTGAGGGATTGAAATTAGGTGATACGTTTGTACAGACAGAAACTTAGTTCTGATGTAAAGAAAACTGTTGATTTTCTGCTTGCTAAATCTTCAGTAAATTTTCTTCTGTGTGTTTTTTCCTAACACTTTCTCTTCCAACTTGGACAGTTTCTGATTGTGTTTCTGTGTGCTTACAGTCACGCACACATTATATATGTTTATTCTAAAAGCAAAAACTAAGATGGATTAAAGAACCTCAAATCAGAGACCTTATTTAAGGATTAGTTCTATGCTAATTACTTGTGGTGGTGCTTCCCCCTGTTCTTTTCCAGGCTGCTATGTGATCTGAGAAAACATAACTTGCTCAGATTTATCAAACAGCTTGTTGTAAGCTTTTTTGGGTTTAGAGTGTCTCAAGAAATAGTTGTCTTCCCTTTTTTTTGCATAACTAATTATGTGGGAAAACTGGAGATAATCTTATATTTATTGACAGTGGTACGTGTGTCTTTTTAGCAAAACTTAGTGTTTGGACTGCATGACCTAGCTGGCAAGTCTGACTTAACATACTTTAACACATTCATGTAGCAGTTGAGTTGTTACTCTAATATTAAATGATGGTTAATAATGGTGGGTTTTTTTCTCTTTCAGTGATGTGTATGGATGCAAAGATAAATTTTGACAGCAATTCAGCCTATCGTCAGAAGAAGATCTTTGATATGCAGGATTGGACGCAGGAAGACCAAAGAGACAAGGATGCTGCAAAAGCAGATCTCAACTATATAGGGTTGGATGGAAACATAGGCTGCTTAGGTATGGACTATTTAATGAATTTTAAATGATCTAATGGATTTATGAACTGAATTCCTAAATGTTATCTTTATTCTCATATAGTCAATGGTGCTGGTTTAGCTATGGCCACAATGGATATAATTAAACTTCACGGCGGAACTCCAGCAAACTTCCTTGATGTTGGTGGTGGTGCAACAGTGCAGCAAGTGACAGAAGCCTTTAAGCTTATTACCTCTGATAAAAAGGTGAGGGAAGAGTTGGCCTATCAAGGTCCTACACAGTGGTAAAACAGGCTATGATTTGGAAGACAATGCTTAGTGCACATTCTCCACAAAATATGTTTTTATAAGCACAGAACTAGAAAGAAAGAAGATGAGTTAGTTTAATCTTGGTGCAGATGAAGAAGGCTTAATAATCTATTTTTTTTTACCTTTTTAAATAATAGAGTTTTTGGCTGTGTACTGAGTAGACAGTTTTGAGTTTTCTGGTTGAAGTTACAGCTGTATTTGAATCTTTCCAGAAATCTT
Organism: Irena cyanogastra; assembly: GCA_013397155.1. Taxonomy (NCBI): domain Eukaryota; kingdom Metazoa; phylum Chordata; class Aves; order Passeriformes; family Irenidae; genus Irena; species Irena cyanogastra. The sequence continues at coordinate 331,021 of VWZV01002296.1, read as the reverse complement.
GGAGTCAGAAACTCCTACTCTCTGCTGTTTAAACAGAAAGCAGTATTCAGTTGGTTTTCCAGGTTTTTTTTCTTTTGGACTAGTTTTGCAGCTGGGTCTGTGTTTTGCGTAGAGTTGTAGAGATGAATATTTGTTGTCCTGTGCACAAACAAGTTTCTAAGGTACTGATGATATGTAATGTAAGATAAAATAAGGCCCCCTCCACTTTTTGAGGGTCTCGGAAGGGCTTTAATGTTTATCCTATCAGAATTTATCAGAAGTGCTTGAATATTATTAAAATAATAAATTGGTTGAAACTAGAGGAAGAGCTTTTCCACAGAAATAATGTGAAGGCTGGATTGATGGTCTACATAGACATAGAGGGGAACTTGGCAGTTTGGGGCTTTTTAAAAATAAAGAAAATTATTTTTAAAGGAGTAACTGTAAAAAGTAGGAATGACTTGTGAGACCTGCTAATGGTATGCTACTTTTGCACCACAATTTTATGTACCACTTGCTCATCTTTAGAAAGGGCCAGAAACAAATAGTGAGTGATATTCCAGAGGAGCTTAGTCTCTTTCTTATTGGAAAGAGTTATTATCAAATGCAGGGTCTGTAACATGCTCCGAGAGTGTTATAGAATCATTTAATCATATAGATTGGAAAAGACATTTAAAATTGAGTCCAGCCATAAATCTAGCACTGCCCAGTCCTGCACTTAAACCGTGTCTCTAAGCACCACATCTACAAGTCTTAAATACCTTCAGGGTTGGTGACTCAGCCACTTACTTGGCAGCCTGTGCCAATGATTAACAACCCTTTTGCAGATGAAATTTTTCCCAATATCCAATCTAAAACTCCCCTGGTGCAACTTGAAGCCATTTCCTCTTATTTTACTGTCTGTTACTTGGGAGGAGAGAGAACTCCACCTTGCTACATGCTTTCAGGCAGTTGTAGAGAGTGATGAGGTCCCCCCTGAACCTCCTTTTCTCCAGGCTAAACACCCCAGCTCCATCAGCCCATCCTCATAAGCTTTGTTCTTCCTTCACATTTTTCCAGCAAATTTAGGGAACAATGAGGGACACAGTCACAGAGCACCTGAATTACAGAGAGAAGAGAAGAAACAAGGAAGAATCTGAGGGTTGCTGATTTGGGAAAAGTTTTTGCAATGCAAATTCTCTGCTGATGTGTGGACAGAGGGTGTCCAAACAGACTTCTTAAGACAGCTTTTCCTTTCGACTTTCTTTCAGTTGCTCACTATTTTATCAAAAAACAATGACTATAGCTGGGATTCCTGGTGCTAAAACTCAAAGTACAGTGCAGCCCGCTGGTGTCACAGACTGCACTCAGGGTCCAGTTCAGGGCTTATTTGGAACAGCCTTCTGAGGTGCCAGTCTAAGTTGCCCATTAGTAGCAGGAGGAAGAACAATGCCACACAGATGAGCACAGATGATCTAGTTGCAAGATCATGGGAATCAGGTTATTGTTTATGAACCAGTTGCACAGGAATGTTTTGTCGAGTTTGTTTTGTCATCTAAGACTGTCTACCCATTTTGATTACTGCTTTGTTTCGTCTTTCACCTCTGACCGTGGTTCTTTTTTCTCTTCCTTTCTACCACTTGAGTTCCCTTAACTGTTGGCTTAATCTTCCGGAATAAAATATGTTTCAAATAGCTTCTCTCTAAGCATGCTGGCTTTTAGGTAAACTGTGCAAACAGGGTCTTGTGTATGAGTTTTTAAAATTTCGTGTTTTCAGTATGTGGAGTTACTGGTGTGGGGGTACCTCTGCTGGAGTACTGTTAGCAATGGAAAGATAAATAGTTGACAAATACAGTTTCCTGAAGTAACTGCTCTGCTGTATGTGACTCTACAGAACTGTACTTTGGTTGCTGATGTCCTGTAGAACAGAAATGTTCTGTCTTTTACACAGTCCTTTATACAATTAAAGAGCTTGAATTATCCTTAGACTGAAGGCTGTGTGCTGCTTTCATCTGATGTGTCTCTGACCATTTTTAATGTGAACATTGTCATTGATTCTGTAGGTACTGGCTATTCTGGTAAATATTTTTGGTGGCATTATGAGATGTGATGTTATAGCACAAGGCATCGTTACAGCAGTAAAGGACTTGGAGCTAAAAGTTCCTATTGTGGTACGGTTGCAAGGTGAGTGTGCTTCATATATATTTTAATATATTTCACTCTAATTGACAGGTGTTATTGAGCTTATATAATGTGTAGCAAGCTGCCTTTGAGTTGAAATCAATGGAGAAATAAATCAAACCTTGAATTTAGATGGTGAGGGTTGGAAAGTTAATAAAAAGGGACTTCCTGCTTTTTAACTACTAATGTTGTTTTCTAGATTTATTCACTAATGTTTGGAACAGGCTTCCTAGAAATAGGAGACTAGTAGGTAGTAGTAGTAGTAGTAATCTCCTGTTCAATAAGAGTGGCATTTTATCTGTTTCTGAAGGTACACGAGTTGATGATGCCAAAGCTTTAATAACAGCTAGTGGCCTCAAAATCCTTGCGTGTGATGACTTGGATGAAGCTGCAAAAATGGTAAGATAGCTGGTTATGAATATTCTTTTCAGAACATAGCATCTGTTACAGATTATTGAAAAGTCAAAACTCCATTCAATCAACTACAGGTAGCTTAGGATAAATCCCAGTTCCAGTTGCTACCAGTGCCTAAAGCAAATATTTTACGAGTTAGTAAGTGCATAATTTGTCAGGGGAACAATGATGCAGTCAGAAGCTATCAAACCCTGCAAACCAAACCTAGATCAATGGTCAGGTCCCCCTTTGGTGGGGGAATGGCTAAGACCTTAGCTTTATTAATTGGGAGAAAGTGCTCAAATTGAGGTGGCTGAAAAATGCAATGTAACACTTCCTTTTATCAACCACTGTATTTCAGTGTGCATGATTGTAACTATAGTTGATCATCATGTGATCATAAGATAATTACATTTTCAGGTGTTCGGATGCACTGATATGTGTGTGTGTTGCTTTGCTTTTTTTGTGGAAAAGAAAGTTGTACTAGAAATATATAGCAAAAAAATTAGAAGATATGTGGTGCATTTTGTGTCACGGGGAAACTTACGAATTTTTTTTTTAACTCAAAGAACCCCTTACTCTGTTATAACATTTAATTCTAAGCAGCAAATAATTCCAAGAGATTTAGAGTCCTTATGCAGGAGAAGATGAGGCTCCTTAAGCTATCAAAATAAGATCCAGAAGTGCTTGCAACAAAAACTCAGAGGAGAAATAGCTTCTAGATACATAGAATTTCTTCTGAGTTCCTACCTCAACACCTCTCAAAATAACGAGGCGGCGCATAAAATTTAAAACTTAGCATTTTATGAAGATACTTCTTTATAAATGAGAAGCAGACTTTTTAAACACCATTAGATGTTTTCTAGAAGACTTGATTATTTTTCGTTTAAAAGTGATTAAGAAGTACTGAGCTAAATAGTAATCCCACCCCTAACCCCTTCTAATTAATCTTACTGGTGATTCCCTGGTATTATTTTGTTTAAAAAGATTGATCCAGCTCAGTTAAGTTAGGATTTTTTTGAAATTGTTTTTATTTTCTCTTTTTCAGGTGGTGAAGCTGTCTGAAATAGTAAGCTTAGCAAAACAAGCTCATGTGGATGTTAAATTTCAGTTGCCAATTTGATCTGGGAAATGTCATGCCAGTGTCTAACATGTTCTCTGAAATACTGTGTTCTGTGGGAAATTTTTAATTTTTCTTTTCTGTGGAGGTTTTGATTGACAGGCGCACAAACTGAAGCATCTGATCTTTAATGTTAACATTCAGAATGGTCAGAATTCTTGTAAAAGTGTGTATTGCTGATATTTAGTCTTTCTTAGTTGTTATTCTCAAGCCTCCAGCTTCTGCTGCAGAATGTCACTTGCAATATACTTCTGCGTTGTCCAAAGTAAAGCTTCTGGTTGAAAAAATAATTATTCTGAATAAATTACTTTACTTGTAAATTTGTATTAGCCTTGTTTAAAAGTAAATATGACTGGATTATCTAGTTGTCCATGTGGAAAAATGTATTGAAACGGTATTTTATGTTGGAGACATTTGTACTTAGCAGTATAATGGACATTAGCAAATCAATCATTATTTATGAACAGATGCATCTGAACTTGATCAGAAATATTTTTAGAAGTCCTTCATTGGAGTGGCTGGTAACTCTTCTGGACAACGTGTTAAATCACTACAAAATATACTGTAGCACTTATATTTTCACAGTTTCTGGTCCTCATGAAAAAGCATTGTGTAGTTTTATATACAAACAAGCGTTTACCAAGCTTCAAGGAGACAGCATAAATAGAGAATTAAAATGTCTGTTGTACATCGCCAATAAAATTGTACATTAATAAAATATCTCCCAAAACTTTTATTGTTTTTCTTTTATATGTTGCCATTTTGATAAATTGCATATAGTCAGGAATTAAACCATAATTTAAGAAAGCAAACTAAAACCTTTTAAGGAGTAAAGTTGTAGTGCCAAATACGTTAATTTTTTTCCTCCCTGAGGTGCACTGTGTGAATAAAACCACATGAACTCTTGTTGAAAAGCTTGGACAGATATTGTGCGTGTAACATCTTGCTAAAATATAACTCATCTCTGCACAAATAAATATGCAGGAAATTGTTGCTTCTTGGAGAAATACTGCTTCTACTAATGAATAACCATTAATTTTTGTCACTTTACTTGATTTTGACATTACACTGAACTTGGAACTTGGATGATGATCCATTTATTGTTTAGTTTCCAAATGAGCACTCCTTTTTTGTTTGTATTTTGTAGGCTTTTTTGTTTAAAATGTTATTTTCCTGGCTAATTATAGTGTAGTTTTGTGTGGAAATAATGAAGCCACCTCTGTGGTGGTAATTCAGAATGGGAAATCATACAGTTACGAGCTAAGGACTTAAAAGGATTATATGAAATGTGGGAAAATCAATCATGTGTTATGGAGAAGTGGGGTATTAAGTGAAAAAACTTTATACTAGCATGGTGTATTTCAGTAACCTTTTTGGCAGTAGTAAAGAAAATCAGCAGAAGTTAAACTCTTTCCAAATTTAAACTGGATTATTTTTGATCCTAGCTATTCTCTCACAACTGAATACTCTGTGCTGTTGAATCCAGCATGCTAAATTGGGCTTGTGGATGTGCCTGGAATTGCTTTTATTCAGTAGCCTTGAATTGAGTTGCAGAGATGACTGCAATTCAAACTGTAGTTTGAATACATCTGTTAAGCATTGAATAATTTAGGGAATATAATTAATTTTTAGCATGTGTGTTTGCTTCTAGCTTTTTTTCTATTTACTTTAAAATCTTTGTGAACTGCTAAAGTTAAATGGAAATTATCTTTTCACACAAATCTGTAGTGGAATGGAGGCTAAACTAGATCCTGTTGATCTAGAATTTGCTTATACCCTGTTTGAATTGTTAAGTGTAGTTGAGTAGGGGAGAGGGGAGCTGAGGCCGAGTCATGTCCATCTTTGAGAGGAATGTAAAATACTGACATTCTCAGTAATGTATTTACAAGTAGCAGACTTGTCAAAGCCGTATTTTGCAATTAGGGCATTTCTAAAGCCCATAGTATTCCTTTAACAATGAATGTGGAATAGGTGTGGGATATTTGCACTCCAAATACTTCCTAACTGGAAAAAGTGGAATTTCCCTTTGGAATTGGTAGGAGCTGCAGATGGTGTTACAGACAGGATGGGAGGAATGGGAAGTGTGTGACCAGTAATATGAAAGACTGTGACCAGGACAGCATATATGGTGTATATAGGTGTCAGCCATGGCCCTTTCTAATGATGAGTCTGGAAACATTCTTTTTTATTTCACATGGTGAATAAACAATTAGGGATTGACTGTAGTAAGTATCTTGAAACTAAAGAAGTGTATGGAGATTGTTTTAATTAAGGTATAAGAGTGCCATGGGCCCTTTTAATTATGTGTAGATTTTAAACATTCTTCAGACTGTTTTGCTTTAATCAAAGCATGTTGCAACCAAGGAATGTTAGTTCATTTGGTGTGTAGTTGATAATTTAAAGGCCCAAAGCTGGTGTATTGGAACCTATTTAAAGCCTTATAGACAATCTCCTTATCCATATTGTATTACAATGTTAATAATCAAAAGGTGTGCAGGAATGGAGACTTGCTAAAATTAATCTGTACAGGCAGAAGCAAAATTCCTAACAGCATAATCAAAACATGGAAAATGTGTAAACAACTCTTTACAGATGAGGGCTTCAGAGGAGCAGGAGTTTTAATGACAGTAGTTTATTAGATGATTTGCTGTCTTTTGATGCAGTTGTTACCAGTGCAGACTTTTGTAACTGTTTTTGAAATACTATGAAAGCAAATGTCTTTTCATAAGAGTAATGTAACCACTACTAGTCTTGAAATTCAGAAATTCTCTGGTCTAGTGTTCCAGCTCTGGTGAAAGTTAAGGGTCAAACTTACTTCTGAAATATTAAGTATTAAATTGCCTCCTAAGATATTAAGTATAATTTTTTTTTATTTGTTGTCTACTCAATCAATTTCTATTTAATGTATTAATCCACTTTCTGCTGTGATACTTTGGTGAAATAGTTGACCTTGGAAAAACAGACAGTAGGATTTTAAGTAGTGGTAGTATAGATACTGTTGGGGAATGTAGTCAAATTTGGTTAAAACAATTCTTGTGCTAGATTCCAATGTTGAACAGCTGGGAAGAAAAGTATAAAAAATGAAGCTCTGGAGGAACTGGGAATAAAGCTGTGTTTCAAACTACTGATGGGTCTAATGCGTTTAATGTGGGGGAAGGCCTGAACACCTTGAAAAAACCTCCCTGCAGCAAGCAGGAAAAATGCGATTTCATGGAAGTGAAACTGCTAAATTTCAAGTAGCTAGCTGGCTTCTTACCATGTGCAGATGAAAGAGTATCCCTGGATTTAATGGAGGCTTAATTGCAAGCTAAGACTACACTATTGAAAAATAAATACTTAAATTCAAGTGTCAAGCTGATACAGACAAAGGAGAAAGTCAGTGTAGGATGGGCATGAAGCAGCAGCTCACCTTTGAGCTGTGTGGGGCTGCAGGCAGAAGGTAGTGAATTGCTGCTATTTTGTAGTGAGCAACCTGTGCCTCAGTCTACCAAGGCTTGCTTCTAAATCCTGATTTGGGTCTGCCTGATAAACCTCTGTGCCTAACAGAGGCTATTGCTGCAGGTGGTGTCTTCAACTGCTGTACCCCAGCTGAGGGAAGCTGCAGCGTAAGAAAATGTCTGTACTGGCCTATGTTTGGAGAAAGATGTGTCATACACGCATGTTTTCATCTTGTGAGGGCAGATAGGGAAGAGAAAAAGGTGCAGCTCGACCTCCCTAGTGAACAGAGGCTGGGATCAAGGGGGAAGAGGAGGAGGAGACATCAGCTGTTCTCTTCTTCCCAGCAAGTTGCCTGGCAGTTGAAGTACCAAACACCTGAGAAAGGAAGAATTCATCACTAGATTTAATTTGAAGCCTGGCTGTTCCAGCCTGTCTGGTTAGACATTGGCAGCCGTGGTGCATACTGACTGGAAAACTTAATATGAGCTGTAAATATCACTGAAATTCAGTTACTGCTGTTGTGCATCACAGGGCCTGACTTCGAGGGTCAGGGGAAATGCTGACAGAGTACAGGATGCCTCAGAAAGGTGTTCAGTGTAGATAAGTAACCATGATGCCTCACAGACACACTCTCCTATTCAGCAGTGATTTGGGGTTTGGAGTGTTGCTAGAGGTAGACACAAATGAGGCAAAAATCACTCAAAACTGGCAAAACCCTGGAGTTTTATTCTCAGGTGAGCTTTAGCACATCAGGCACATTTATTTTCATTTCAGGCGAATAGCTGAAACAACCTGCAAACCAAATTACATTTTTAAAGACAATTGGGATCATTAGTTTTGTAAGATCTGGTATGTCATAATTAAGCAATTACTGAAATGTAGTGAAAAATTTCCTTCAAGTATGTGTTAAAGCCCAAGAACCTAGTGAAGGGCTCATGCACATAGTTCTATTGCTTGGTTTATGACTTTTTTTCCCCTCTTCCACTTACAACTGAGCAACTTAATTTCATGAGTGGGAAATCCTGAGGCATTCATGTTTTTTACCGTAAGGAACAGGGCACAGAGGAGTAAAGTTGCTCAATTGTGGTGGCTGATATAAGGCCAGTAAAAAATTTTACTCACAAGAATAATATGTAAAGAACGAAACTTACTGAGAATTGATTTTTGATGAAGGGTTTTTTGGTTTATTTGTTTCTACCGGATTCCAAATTTCATGTGTTAAAACAGAAGGAAATTTATAGCTGAGAGACAGAGGAAGTGTGCAAGCAATAGATACACAGCAATGGGGATAGTGTTTCCCTGATAAAGAGTTGTGGTCTTATGTGTCTGCAGGGCAGGTTATTTCAGGACGGTGTCTTTGGTTTCACAGGCAGTAATTGGCTCCGTGGCTCTAGGAAAATAGACATTCAGAGTACAGGAAGAGAGCCTAAGGCGCTGTGTGCTGGGCTTTCCAACACTTCTGATAATTCAGTTTCCTTAAGGGAAATTCACAGTGTTGGATTTTTTTGTTTGTTTTGTTTTTTTTTTTTTTTAATTTAGGCCTTTTTATCCCCTTACTCTCACTTCCTCCTGGACTTGTATGATGCTCTGGACTTAAATGATTTTGTTTGGTCTCCATCTGCACCCAAGTTCAAAAACACTAGGGGGCCTTATCTGTGTTCCTGTTTGCCTGCAGTTTCTCTCCTGCTGTAGCTTCTGTTGCTCTGATTGAAATCTTCACCGGTCTGTCCTTTTCTTTGCAATGATGGCCAGTTTCTGCAACATTCGAGGGAAATGAGGAGGGATCTGAGTGGGTACAGCCTGAATAAAAGACTTCACTGTAAATAACTGTTTGAACTGTGAAACTGCTGTTTGTATTTGTACTGTTGTTTTTGTATTTCACTCAGATTCTGAGAGCGAGAACTTGCCAATAGTTTCATAATTGTGTGTCTGTATGCATGTATGTGTCTATGCATGTGTATATAAATGTGCTGAGATTAATGCATATGAGTTTGTGAAGAGTTTATCTGTTTGCATGCAGTATCTCCCTGTTCCTACTAACTTTGTTTCCCAATTAAGTGCTGCTTGCAGCAGATGCGGTTGGCAGAGCTCTTGGTAGCTTTGAGTGTGCTCAGCACTTGGGAAGTTCAGGCTGTAGTGAGAATGGAGTTCACTGGAAAGCAACATCATAAGTGAAAGACAAAGCCAGATTTGGGGGTCCTCAGTCCCATGAGTTAGCAGTAAGAGAGCTCTCCTTTTTCTACGCTTTTGACTTTTCCTGAAGTAGGCAACATCAAATCTTTTCACTAAAAGGAGTCACACCAGGTGTGGGGTGTGACCTGATTGCTTGGCTTGGCTGGATCTACCCACTATGGCTGGGCAGGTGGGCAGTGTTCATGGTCCTTGCAAAGTTGGCTGATGATGGAGGACCTAAAGCTGCTTCCTGGCTGGCAAACTTCAGCAGCAATTTTCAGTATTTACTAGCTGCTTATCCCTTTGATCTAATAATGTAACTTGTTCAGGAAAATAGCATGTGTGCTTTTAATGTTCTCCTTATATTCCCTTTAATTTGCCATGATCCCAAAGGTAAGCGAGCTGCAGTGGTGTCCTTGCAATAGAAACAAGACAAATAAGAAAAAAAAAATTAAAGAAACATAGCTAAATCTATAAAACATGCAACTGTGGGATACTGAATGGTGCCCTCATTACTGTTACAAGACTGATGTACCCTTTGCCCTCCTGGTCTCCCTGGCATGACCTCAACCTATCATTGTCATGACAGGTCTACTGCAGTTTGGAGCAGCCCCATGAGCAGTGTCTGCAGATCACACACGATTACCTCTGACACCTGCCATTTCCTTTCCTCCAAGAGAATTGCAGCCATGACCTCTAATCAGACTGGGTCCTTGAAACAAAATCACTTGGAGCAAATCCTGTTTAAAGAAAATGGATTTAAAGCAGGTCCTGTTCTTGGTGTTCTTGTAAGGAAACTAAAGAAACTAATGCCACTATAGCACAGCTCTCTGTCAGACACTGTGACAGCTTGATACTATTTTACTTTAAAAAAAAACAACAGGAAAAACCTCTGTAACCCCAGCCTCCTCCTGTATTATTGTTTTCTGGTGTTAGTTCCTTGATTTTATAGAAGCTCCACTGCATGTTCTGTGTGTTTAAAGCACACTACTCTCCTTTACTTGTCCTTTTCCTTTGCCTTCCCCGCTGCTTTCTGGCAGCTTGCCTCTATGTGTCCTCTGTGTCGCTTTGTCGATCGATTGTTTTCCCCCCACATCAGTCTGTCAAGGTTTTGTCTTCCAAGCTGACTGTTGTTCCATGACTGGGCATCAGTCTGCTTGTGGGAGGTGGGGAGTGACTGCCTTTGCAGCATTTACTAAATGTTGACTCATGAAATCTTTTGCTTTTGTTCACCCTGCTCTTTCTCCCCTCCCACTGGGGAGAGGGCCTGAGCGGCTGTGTGGATGCTTGTGTAGCTGTGGAAAGATCCCGCTTGAAATGTGTTGCTCTACCCATCAGAAAGACTGTCTGTTCAAAGCTCACTTGGAATAAGTTATTTGTGAAGACCCATTTAAGTTAAAAAAGGCTTTCTCTTAAATATGTGCGGCTGTGCCTTAAAGTAAAGGTTCCTAGTTTGGCTTTTTGGTTTGTATTTTTTTTTTAATTGTTAAGTTACACAGAAGTTGTTGGTGTGATCCTCAGGTCAAAAGAAGGATGTCTGTTTCCCATCTAGCTTTTTGTAAGTGGTTAAGCTGCTAGACACAAGTGCTATCTATTTGTTTTGAAGTCACAAGCTGTGTTTCAAGGGAAAATGATTACTTAACTCCCCTGACCTAAGACTTGGCACAGACTGGGCCATTGAGATCTGAATTGCTTATTTTTATAGCAACTGACCCACACTTGAACATGACCTGTCCCTCTCAGTGTGTGCTTGACTTTTGTGCTAGATGGTATGGTGTCAGGAGTGTTCTCTCTCTTCTTTCTCGTGTGCTTGAGCTCACCATCACATATTCATTTCTTTCATATCTTTGTGATGAAGTTGCTTGAGTGTCCTAGTTGGAATCAGGGCTCTGTATTACTTAACCATAACACACAGATGGGAATAGACAGTTCCTGCTCATTTATTTCCAATTCAACTACAATAAAGGGAGAACAAAAGATACATACACCATGGAGTGATGGGGGGCAGTAATAGGAACACTATGCCTTCTTCCCAACCACTTTTCTGTTTCTGCTCTCTTCACATTTCATTGCAGTTGACTTTTCTTTAATTTTTAACATTCAGCTTCACAAGTCAAAGCATTTCCCAGCTACCCTCTGTTTGTTTGTCAACCACTTCCTTGTCCTTTCTTAAAGGTAAAGCTAAAGCCAGGTCACTCACCTTTGGTTCTGAAGTGCTGTCTCACCCAAAATCTCACCTGGCCTCCCTTGCTGGTGGGTAACTGCTTCAAGGAGTTGTGATGGGTGTCTTCTTTACAGATGACATCCTGCTGAAGAGGGAGCAAGGTCATGCTCTGGTCTGTCCTGGGTCGAACTTTAGCTGCATTTGTGAAGAGAGGATGTTCACATTGAATGTATATACAGCATAAAGCTGGGAGGGGCCACATGTGCAGTTGAAGATTTGGGAGACAAAACAAACTGTTTCTACTGAACAGTGGTAACAAACATAAGGGAACCAGTGGCCAGGTGGCAGTTGCAGAAGAGGAGAGCTAGAGAGCTGAGGTGTATTATTGTGGAAAAGGAGCACATTTTAAAGAGGTGAATAAAGAGAAGTATTGCTCTACTCAGTATCTTCAGTGAAGTAACATAGGCAATTTCCAACTTATCTGGAAAGATGTAGCTCAGTGAGAGAGAGTGAAAAGGAGGCCAACATGAGTGATCTAAAGTCTGGCAAACCTGACCTGGGAGGAGAGAGAGAAGAACGCTGGAATTGTTTAGGCTACAGAAGAAGTGTCTGAGAACAAACAAAGTTTATGAAGGCTGTTAGAAAGAGGGTTAAGAAATAATCTGTTCTCAATGTTTGTGGTAGATGGGATGAGAAGCACCAGGCTTAAAGCATAACCTCTCAGGTCGTGAGTAGATACTGGGAACAGCTTGTCCTGGTAAGGACACCTTGACTGGAACACTGCTGGGTCTTGCCTCCAGATACCTATAGAAACAAGTAGAAGGGAGGTGGGTTAGACTTTGCCAAATTTCCTTTAACACTGTTTTTCTGTGTTTAACTGCAGTGAGGAACTGTTTCCCTGCTGGTGCTAATAAGACAACCATCCCTTACCTCCTTTTTCTATGGGATGTATGGAATGTTCTTAGGTGTGGGGCTGGATTTGTCTCCATCCTCCAGACAAAGCCTGTAGCTCAGGGCTGAGAGATTCTGAGCAACCTCTTCATGGAATGGCATTTATTTCATCCTAGACTATTTTTGTTTTCCAGAGTGGGCTTGGCCTCCGTGTTTATGTCTGTGCTCATTATTAAAGTCAGGAGTAGTTTTGCACTGACCCTTCTTAGTGCTACTTTCCTCCAGGGCAGATACATCTTAGAGGAAGCTGGTCAGAGCAGTCCAAAACAGAAAGGCAGCAATCTAAAGATCAATCAGGGTGGGCAATGAGAGGTCCTCAACTTGACTTGGTTTAGCAGAGCAGATATACATTAGATCTTGCTTCTCCCCTGACACACAACCCCCTTTCTACAAAAATGCTTCTGCCTCCTTCTTTCTAGCAGGCAGGAAAGCTCATTGTCTCTCTCAAATTTTCAGCATCTTTGACAGCAGAAATTAAATTCCTTCTAGTCCCCTGAGACTGCAGCTCTTAAAACCCAGTCTGCACTCCTTAATCACAGAGGATTTAGAGGGAGAGAGAACCACCACTGTGATGTAAAAAGAAAATAATGCAGAAGAAATTGAGGTGAGAGGGCTGGAACTACAGCTGGATGACCCTTGGGTTTAACCGCATCATATTCAGGTTGTCTTATTCAAATGTTTTACTGAAGTTTTTTCCTGCTTTCCCAGCTCACCTTGTCCTTCAGTGAGGGAACCTGTGACCGTGTCTGAGGGCAGCTGGTTCTTCCTGAGGGCTCTGCCTCTGCCCCCAGTTCCCTCTGTCCCTGTAGCCCTCTGGACAGGGCAGCTGCTGGGCTCAGGTTTCCCTTGTTCCTGCCTGGCAGCAGGGGCTGGGGGTGCACGAGGAGCTGGGGGGGACACAATCTGGACAGCTGATCCCAACTGAGCACAGGGGTATCCCATCATACTCAGCACATTAAGCTGGGGAAAGAAGGTGGGAAGGGGGGACATTTGGAATCATGGTGCTTGTCTTCCAAAGCCATCATTGCACATGAGGGAGCCCTGCTTTCCTAAAGATGGCTGAGCACCTGCTGGCCCTTGGGAAGTGGTGAATGGATTCCTTGTTTTGGTTTGCTTGCATGGCTCTTGCTTTAGCTGTTAAACTGCTTTGATCTCAACCCATGAGTTTTCTCACTTTTACTCTTCAGTTCTCTCCCCCATCCTGACATGGGGGGAGTGAGTGAGCAGCTGTGTGGTGCTTTGTTGGGGTGAAACCATGACAGCTGTGAAGAGAGAGACTCTGACCCCAAGGCAGGAGTTGAGATGACACGATTCTGAGTGACTCAAAACACAACGCTGCTCAGATGAATTTTTAATATGTTTGCAAATGTAAGTGTTCAAACTGACTAAGGCCAGAAGGAAATTTTGACACTTGCCTCCTTTGCATTTTTTGTCTTGTTCAAACAACTGAAATCCTGACTGAATTAAAGACTGAGCTTCTGATCACATTCCAGAGTCAGATTTTTGTCAGCAACTGCCTTTTCTTGGTATTATATCAAGTCTGATCCATAGAGACATTCACATGCACATGCTGAGCAAATGGAGTAAATTTGGGAGTGATAATGTTGTTGGGTGCAAGGAATCTTTGTAGATTGTTATTGGCATGCCAGTAAATTAATCTTGAAATGAAGAATACTTTCCCAATGAGACAAACGGCTTTTTGAAAAATTTTTTTTTAGTATTTTTTATTTGTCGTATCTATTTTACCACTATTTCCTACTGAACCAAGAATGCTTAGCCTAAAGTGTGGCTGATGTCTGTAATATCACTTTCACAAGATGAAAGCTTGCAAAATGAGATACAGAAAAATTACTTGCAGTGAAAAAATTATTTAAAATATTACCTTAGAGGTTTGCTTTAGGTTTTTTTTTGCCTACTTTGGGGCCAACTCTCCTTCTTCAAAATTCCAAGTTTTTGGATTTTTATTGCATGTAAACAGGAGAGAAGGCAAGACTGCAGCTTGGATGGTAATTGCTCTCCTGGGCTATGTTTTTGATTCATATTCTGTCTGATGCAGTATAAGAAGCAGTTTGAATTGCAGAACAGAGAGAAGGATTCCCAAGGAAGTGTCAGCTCTAGTTTTCCATCAGATGAGGGACAGAATGAGGCACTTGAGGGAGCTATTTGCCTTCCCGTGGAAGTGGTGAGGAGAAGGAATACCCACCAGCTTCATGAAAAAGGAACTGAATGAAAATTATAAATTCTAAAAGAAGTAGCAGTCATTAGTTTTAGGGAAAGCCAGTGCTATTATAACCCTGGAAACAGAATGGCTTGAAATACACAAAACAAAGCACTGCTATGGGTAGATCTCCTCTGGAAGGAACCTGCTGACACTGGAGTTAATAGTAGAGTGACCCTAAATGATGAGGGTCAATTTAAGTTATTGAGTTAAAACATATTCATTACAGATTTTGAAAGTCTGCTTTTAAGATGTGAGGGCTGTTTGCACAGAGCAGCTGTAGGCATGTAGCTCTGTACCTGCAAGATGCCATACTGGGATAAGCAATAGCCAAAAAGCTAATTTCAGCAGCAGGAGGCCAGTGCCTGGCTCTGTTGATAATCAGCAGGTGAATTTGAGCTTGATCAAGGGGAGCATCAGCCCCATTTTGGGGTTTTCCAAAAGGCTTCGGTTCTCAATCTGTGCTTAAGAGGAGCCTGTCTCTATTGATGATATGAGAGACTGTCAGCATTAGATTTAGTGCTTCTCTTTGATTTCAGCAACCACCAGTGCCTGGCAGGTTATTTGGGTAGCTAAGTATCTTTAACAGGGATATCCTCTGCTCTTTTTTGGTTTTACAGTGAATTCCATCCATTTACTGGAGACATCTCTGGTACTTGCTGGGAGTAGGGAACACTGAATACCTGGAGCAGGGATAAACCCTGCACATCATCTGGCCAGGTGGAGATGTAATGTGGTGACTGTGGATGTCTGGGAGAGACCTCAGGAACTTTGCATGAACACCCTCAAAATGTCAATCCCTCTGCTGGTGGAAAATGAAATTCCCTAAAAATTAAGCCAGGGTATAGTTAAAGCAAATAAAAGTAGCTAGTTAATGGACCTGACACAGAAAAATCTGTCATATGGGTTTATAAAAATACATTTAAACTAGAAAAAACCTAAATTTTGCTGATTTATTCCAAAATCCTGTCTCCTTCTTGCTCTGTACTTGGCTGTGCTTGCTCGTCTAGCTCACACTTCACATTCCAAGACAGATTAAATAGGCTAGTGTTCAAGCCCTCCTTTAAGGTCTTTGTGGGATCCCTTTTGGATTTTAATCTTCCCCAGGTCCCTCTTTCTCCTCCACTCCTGAAGGATCTCTAAGCATGGGGAAGGTCATGCCTTGTCCATATGGGAAATGCTCACACTGCTGTGCCAGATCTCTTAAGTTCTCCATGAGATCACAAACAAATCATTAATCCACCAAGAGCTGAAAAGTCCTTCTGTCCCTGAAAAGGCAAAGTGGAAATAGCAAAATGAAATATTTTTAAGCTCCTGACCTTATATTTCCTATTACTGTACAAGCTATAAGTCATACGTGATATGGGGAATTCATACGAGAGGTTATTCACTATTTTCTGGCTGAGAGCAGGCATGTTGATTACCCCCTTTCTCATGGAAGTAGCAACCAGACCATGTCTGTCTCAGAGGGATATGTACCATGACAGAGAGGAACAGGGAGACAGCTGTGGTGGCTTTTCTCCCTCCCAGTAAAACTCCAGTTCTGGGAAGACCTGGAAGAGAGAGGCACACCAACTGGCCGAAGATGGGGACCAAGCATTTTTGATGTGATACCAGAAGGATGAAGGCTGGGAATCAAAACCTAGCATGACAGATGTTCATGAGAATGTTGGAATTGTGCTCCACTGGCCTGGAAAACCAGGACAAAAGGGTTGGTTCTTCAAAAAGCCAAATGTACTGTTTTTTAGACAAAAGTAATTTCTTGGCTGTCAGTGACAGCTCCTTTTTAGGAGGATCCTGTTTTGTAACTGTGAATGTAAAGAGCTGCTTGGCAGCCAGCCAGCAGCACAGCTACTTAATTTACCAATGAAAACTTTGAAGAAATGGGGGAAGCTTGCTAGAAAGCAGGTCTGCAATACAGCAGGCTGTTTCTCCTTGCAACAGAAAATCCGAGAAAGATTTGAAGGATCACATAAATATATTTTGTGTACTCAGATTTACTGAACCATATAAAATTTAGTGGCTAGAATAGAGTACATTTACCTCGGTCCCTTCTCTTCTGAATGCCAGCTCTCGGACCACCTTGAGCCTCCTTGGATTTAAGGCAGTCAGGCTCTTGCCCCTTGTGTAAGGGTAGACTGGCTCTAGCCTGACATAGCTGGAGCCCTACCAAAAAAATATATAGATAAAAGGTAATTTTCTGAATGCTCCTTCCTGGGATGCATCTCAGTGCCTAGAGAACAAGTGAAAAAACCTTCCCCACAGCAGACCTTTAGTGCCTGGATGTACCCAAAGACACCAGTGCGAGCTACAGGAGGACGACTTCAGCCCTGTGAGTAAATCCTCTGGAGAACAAAACCTGCCAAGAGCTTAGTGCTACATCAGCAAGACACTCACATCCAAGCAGCTGGGAAGAGACAATTTTATTAATGATAGTCCCTGCTGCTAGAACCTGCTTCCTTTTGGAGATTCTCCTCATAAAAAAGGCCCTCCGTGCTGCCTGCTGACACCTGTCATCTCTATGGGGTTCATGATGTGTTGGCCACAGAACTGGGCTCAGAAATGTAAATGTTCCTTGGAACATTGTCATGTGACTCCAAAAACACATCTCAGTTGGCAACTCTCCTTAAGCACAGGCTCACTCCACATCCTCCTAGTCTACCCCAGCTTGCTGCAGCTGGCGTAAGAAATAAATTCTGTGGTGTGCGTCCTCCTGCCCTCCCAACATTAGCCTTGCATTTCATTTAATTACTGGTGATTTTGGAAGATCCAGGTAGCAAAGTTTGTGCTCCACTTTCCTGCACAGTTGCCCATACCTTACATCCCCAGCAAATCCAGCTGTCCTCTTTTCACTCTCACCAATACTCAGTGTTTTCTCTAAAACTTCTGTAAAGCCCTTTGGCATTTCCAGCTTGAGATTCTGCAGCAGAAGGAAAATTAAAATTTAGGGCAGCATTAAGTTAATTAAACTTACCATCAAATTAATAACACAAGAAATACTGTGCAGACCACATTACTCATTGTCATGTTTTATTCAGTAAAAACTCAATTTTTAATGCTTTTAGTATTACTGGAGGATTTCTACTCTGCTCTGCTAGAGCTACATGGCACACAGGATTTCTCAGGTTCTGTGTATAAAGTCAATGTAATTTTCACTCAGGTGATAAAAGATCTCCAATAAGTAAAAGAAATGAGAAGTCCCACATCTCTGGTTTCTTGGAAGGAAATAGTCAAACATACAGGATTAAATTCCTATGTATTTAAAGAATTAATTTTAATTCATTACCTTTCCTTTTGTTTTCTTGCACTCCTACTATTCTCCCCTCCACCAGTTTTGTCCATCAGCAAAGTTCCAGTTCACCTCTTAAAGGTTTTTCCAAAGGTTTTGGTGCTGGAGCCTCATTGTTCCACCGTGGCACATCCTAGCATTATCTGTACAGCTCTGCTCCTGACCACACTGCAGGAGGTCATTATTTATGAATAATGCAGTGAAGCACTACATGAGATATGAGGTTAGGACTGAGAGGCTGTGTGCTCCTTCAAGTTTTTTTCATTTAAGTCCAGCCAAGCAAGAGCTAAATAACATGGTTCAAAGAGTTCTTCCATTCCAAGGGGACTGTGGATCACAGTCTGAAAGAACTACTGCAAAATGAAATTATGGGCACAATAACCTAATGCATGCTTTGAAAAGAGGCAATGGGAATGTAACTTCCCTTGGAGAAAGAAAGGAAATTAATGAAAGCTGAAATCATGGCACAGAGACAGCATTATTAAGAAAGAAGGCACAAGGAAGGAATCATCAGGAAATGTGCAGCTATTGCTGTGACACAGCACAAGAGAGAAAAGCACCTCATATAAGCATATTAGAAGTTCTCTTGCTTAATTGTTGTGTTTATTAGAGGTTCTTCTTTATTGTTGATACAAAGATTATTGTTGGTTCTTCCCTCTTCTACATCTTTTGGCCACCTGCCCCATTTTTGTTTGGTGTAGTCTTAGCATTTACAATATTATTTTCCTGATAGCTGGAAATAATGTTTAAAATGCATTTTTCAAAAAAAAAATGCAGCAAGAACCTACTTACCCAGAAGAGCTCGAGTAAAAGCTTCTTCTAGACCAGCTTCTTTTTTTTCCTTTTAAAGCAGTCTTTTATATTGCTCAGCCACTTCATGAATTTTTATATCCTATTCTGGTGTCTCTCTAGCATGAAGGTTGGTGGATCTTGCCAACATGCTTCAAGCCAGAAGACTTTAGAACATCTTTAACATCAAAAATAAACCTCTCTTCCTGCGGCTGTCTGAAGAAAGATGTGAAAAGTGGACTTTCATGGTGTGAGATTCAAGTGCTGCAGTGCCCAGAACAGAATTGATGTCTCCAGGAGGGGAATTCACGAGGCTGAGTGTCACCCAACCAGTGAGGGAGGGAGAGCTGGGTGCCTCAAAGTGGGATTAGCATCCTTCATGAGTCTGAGTGGGGAAATGAGAAAGAAATGAAGCTATTCCTGAAATAGCTCTCTACCTGCTACGGTGGTACTTACACCTGTTCTTTGATGTGCATAAATTGGGGCCTTCTCTTCTGCTCTTTAGAAGAGAGGGTGAGAGAAAAGATTATATTAGTAAAGTTTATTTGAGTTCTTGGTCAGGAAATATAAGCCATGTTTTCTACATCCTTTTCAATCTGTAAAGACTTGAACCTATATTGCCCTTTTCTCATTTTTGCTAAAACTTTCAGACAACAAGAACTGAAAAAAGCATCCACTCACGGCCATCCATTTACCCCAAGGAAAAGCTGGCTCCAAAGGCCGCACTTTGATACTGTTGCAACTACAAAGAGATTTCAGGAGATGGAAACTCGTGACAGCAGGAGACAGAAGTTGCCTTCAGGAGATCTGCTTTGTTATCAGCCAAGAGCAGACCTTCTTCAACATCTACATCTATTAGGATATTTAACCCAAAACCTGATGGCTCTCGGTTCTAGAGGGGTAGAACAGGATGATTAAGCCACAAAATAAGATACAGGGTGCACTGCTGGAATGAGGGTTTGGCTCAGGAGCTGCTGTGGGCCTCAGCAGGAGCTGTTGCCTTGAGTGACTGTAAGCTGGACACTTCCACAGAAGGAAGGTGCTGCTGACAGCTGCTTGGAAGCATTGATTCTGACACAGGTGCCTGGTGGGGTCAGGAAGAAGGAGGAGCTGGGAGGTTCTCCCACATTTACAGCTCCTGTGGCCTCTGCTGGTTGCTCAAGGCTCCCACGTACAGGGCACGTCTTGTCCTCCTACGGTACTGAGCTCCCTCTAAACAAAGAACACCAGGAACATCCTGTGGCAAGAATATTGGACTGAAAAGCAGCAACCTGGCTGTGGGCAATACAGGGAATAAGTGATACCTCATCCAGGCATACCCTGGTCTGAAAATTTAACATTGGAAAGTGAGTGCAGTTAATGACTCACTTCTGTAGTGATTGGCTTGTCAACATCCTCTGCTTGACCTTCAAAGTTTGCATGAAGATCAAGGTTTGCATGACCATACCTTCATAACAGAGACAATAAGATACAAATGCAATTAAAAAGGATTATAAACCTAAGTTTAGTTTACAGCACACTGTGTGGGCTCATTGACCCATTAATCAGAGTGACATTTTTGATTTACTGACCATGTAGCATGACTTGATTTACAACATGCAGCTTCGGATACCAACCGTGCCAAAGAACACAATCGGTGTGGAATAGTTAGAAAAATCAGGACGAGGAAGTGGGTCTCTTTTTTTTTACAAAGACCCATGGTGCAGGCGGCTCATCGAAGGAACTGAGCACTCCCAGCTTCTTTGTGCTCATTCCTTTGTGGGAGGGTGAGGGACATCAGCACCTTCTTCATCCAGCCTGGAGGTGAGTTTTTGCAACAGCAACTGCTTTGCCTTTTTCATTGTTGTCTGAGTAGTGTCCTCGGGAGAGAAAATTCCAAATAGAGACAGCTCATGGCCATGCATTGTACAGCTCCCTGCTTTCACATTAGGACTTTAAAGCAGCTGTGGAAATCCAGGGCTGACGGTTCAAAGTAACTCTCCTGTGTCTCTTGTTGCAAACACTGGAAGAGAGGAGTTGCTATGTGCTTGAGTGGGCTGTTGGACTGAATAATTAGATGCTTTTGGATGCAAAGTTCATACATTGGCATTTGAGGATGCTATTCAGTAGTTAATTCTGTGAATAATAAGGCATCACTGAAAGCATTCCAAAGTCTGCATAATAACTCTGGATTTGCACTTGGAGAGAGACTTGCAGCAATAATACATGTCAGCACTCTTTTGGGGAGGCTGGCAGTGGAGGGGTGCCAACTGGTCAGCTTTGGTTTTGTTTTTGCAGTGTTTATCCTGTTTGTTTGGGTTGTCAGGCTGAAGTTCAAGAATCAATCAGCAAGCTGTAATGGACATATTTTCATTACGGCACAAGGAGTCTCAAGTGTCCTTCATTCGTGTATTATTCACACAAATGGATGAACAAAGAAGCCATCTACTACAGCACACAAATCCCAGGATATCTGTACAACTTAAAAATACACTGAGGTCCAGGCAAACCCTCCACTCTCCTGCAGTTGCAAAAGCAAGAGTAAAATTCTGGGTTATTGCAGAATTGTGATCACTTGCCATGTTTCTTTTAACTCAAGCACTGGTAGATGCTGAGGTGATAGATACAGAGGTGCCAAAAGTCTGTTTGCTGAGAGGCCTTCAAAGTGTCTTCAGGATGGACATTAGGATCCTTTCCATCTCTTAACAGGGAACATCATCTCACAGTGAGAACTGAGCAGCAACCACTGAAAGACAGAAGATGTTTGTATTTGTATGCCACAGAAAAAAAAATAGAGATGGTATGCTAAAACCTCCTGTGTGTGTAACAGTGGTAGAGACTAATGCTCTGTGAGGGACTCAGGTAGAATTAATCCAAGTTATTCCCATATTCTCCAAATATTAGGAGAAGTGTTTCCCCATTTTCATTTTATCTGTGCATTAAGAGTTTAATTCTACCAGGGAACTCTAAATTTGCATTCACTGAAAGTCAGCAGGGAATGATTTATACATACTTTCCAGGATTTCTCATGTGAAACTTTGAAGACAAAAATCTATGCAATACTTTCTGAAAAGCCCATAAGGTTGGGATTATAAACTGCATTTTGTGGGAAATGTTGACTGGTGTGCAATTGGCAAAACAGGAAGCGTGCAGCAACAGCTCCAGTGCTTCCTTGGAGAGCTGTATCCTGGCACTGCCTCTGCCATAGATGCAACACGTGAATGTTTTTCAGTCAATTTTCCCCTGTTCTTACCCTCTTTATTTTCGAGATAGCTGAACTGTGGGTCAGAGCCAGCATGCTAAGAGCCGAAACTTTGGTCAGGGGGAGATTTTTTTCAGACTGTGCATGCAAATTGTTATTTAAAACCAACTGCTCAAAGGCCTGACTTTGGGTCTCACAATGTGAGGACTTGAAATCTGCAAATATCTCTCAGTATCTTGTCTTGTGGCTTTTCCTCCCACCTTTGAAATGGGAAAATGCTCCCTCCACACAAACAGGCTTTGTGTGAACAAATGAATGTGATGATGATGGATCCATACAAATATATGGTGGCCAAGGCAGGGCTTCAGCACTGCATTGCGTGGCAGGGGCTGAGCTCTTTGCAGCAGGAAGAGATCAACGAGTTGACTTAAGCTGAGCACCTTCCCGTGTGTGTGGTGAGGGAGGTGAGCATCCTAAGGTGAAAAAAACCCATAAAATTTTGTGATTAAATGCTAACACAACAAAGGCAAACAGAAGGGGTAAAATGCATCCTGCACTTTCCTCTGTTGTCTGCTACATCTTTCCCAGGATGCTGCTGTGAGTTCCCTAGCTGTTCTCCCTTAGGGCAGCAACAGGTGCTTGAGGAAGTGAAGTGTGTCCTGAAGTTACTTTATGGGTTTACTTACTTCATGTTGACTTCATCTGGGTTCTTATGACTACAAACAGACTGGCATGTGGCTGTATATTTGTCTCGTGGGTTTTTTTGGACTGTCAACATCTGAAGTCTTTTCCCCCTAAAACTGTTCAGAAGGGTTTGTTCGGTGGGTTTTGTTTGTTTGTTTCTTTCTTTATTTTTAATAAAAACACTTTATATTTCTTCACCTTGGTGAATTTTGCTAATCTTTAATTTTCCCAGTTACCCTGATGGCACAAAACTACTTTCTTCTGGATTATTGTTTTCTTTGTATTTTAAGCAAGACTCTTGATTCTCCAAATAAGGATACTAAAAGGGGAAGGAGCTCATAGTTTCCATCTGTTGTAAACTTCTCACTGAAATTGCTGTCCTATAAAGCTGCACTATGCTACAATTTGCTCTGAAGCACTGCTGAAGAGAGGAGAAGGAAATTAACTTCTTTTACAGAGTGTCTTTAGCAAAAGTTGAAAAAAAGGGACATGGTTGCAGTTATAAAGATTTGTCCCTGAACAGGGATAGAGTGGAGGAGTCCACAAGACCCTATGCCTTGCCCTTACAGACTGCTGGCATTTTTAAATGATGCTCTACAGCACATGCTGACATAGTCTGACTGGTTTAAAAATTGCAAGTTTTCTTTCTACTTTTAGTGCTTTTTCAAACATTACTAGAGTATTCAGAATAGTGAATACTACTACTACTAACGAACACTTTAAGAATATGTTTCAATTTTTTCTAGGAAAAGAAACAAGCTGGCTCTGAGCAATCATGGTCCATGGGTAAGTGGAGGGATGCGAATTTGAGTCATTCTTGACATCACCAGCAGATGAAGATATGTCACTACCAGTGTCTGACCTGGAATCCCAGGTGCCATTCTGAAATCAACATCTTTTCAGGAAGATGCTGGAAAAAGATATCAGAAGAGTCTTTTCATGGGGTGTCCACTTCACTAGAAACAGGAGAATTCTGATTGCTGCCAGACCAATTCAAGGGCAGATTGGACTGTCCAGGCAACCCACACTTAAGCTGGACTTTCCTAATGTAACTCTAATAATAACCCAGAGGAAGAACAGTAATCAAGGCAGCTAAGAAGACACAAGACCTAAACCTTTTTCCAACTTTCTCTCTGTTGCCTGTGGTGACAAAGCATAAAGGTTGATGCATTCATCACTACTTCTAAGTGTGCATCCAAATGAGTTTGATGGCCTAAACTAGTATTCCTCGAATGTTTTGCAAGTGTAACACGCTTTCCACTGTAGCTGTGTTCTTGAGATAACTCTTTAGTTTACACCTTCAACTTTTAATTGTTGGCAGCTGCTCAGTTCCTCGAGTGAGGTGGGACTGGGAAGAGAATTAGGAAAAAAAAGGAGAAATCCAACATGCATATATTTTTATGACATCTCAGTTTTTCTTAAAACTTTTCTAATCTTCTGTGCTGCCCTTTTAACATGTTTTTGTGAAAGCTTACAGAACTGCAAAGCAGTTCCTCACTGTCTGTCACTTAGCAGACACATAGCACCTGCATTGCTTGGAAGGCCCCAGCCTTGGGTGTTTGTTTTCATTCTTCCTGAAACCTGCTCACGTGTCCTTTCTGCATTCCCTGGCATAGCAGAGCACAATCATCTGTCTCTTACAGGCACAAGCACAAAGATAGATTTATTTAAATAAGAGAAGTAATTAAAAATTTGATTTTTTAAAAAGCTATTCTAGCTCCAATAGAAGTATTTCCGAGAAAAGAATACAACAGTTTTTCTCAGGCCACCTGTGGCACACGTGAGCAAGACCAGCTAGATCGTTATCCTGGTTTGGGATTGGCTAGAGTTCGCTTTCTTCTGAGGACCTGCTGCAGTGCTGTGATTTTGATTCAGTGTGAGAATAATATTAATAACACACTGATGTTTTGGCGGTTGGGAAATAATGCTTACCCTAAGTCAAGGATGTTTCAGTGTCTCATGCTCTGCCCGTGAGGAACTGCAAAGGAACCGGGAGGGAACATGGCCAGGACAGGTGACCTGAACTGACAGAAGGGGTATTCTCCACCACAGAACATCATGTCCAGTATACAAATTAGGAGAGTTACCTGAAGGGTTTTGATCACGGTTTGGGGCCAGGCTAAGTTTGAGGCATTGGTCAGTGGGTGGTGAGCAATTGTATTGTGCATTACTTGTTTTGCTTCTGTTACTCTCTCTCTTTCTCCTAATCATTACAATTATTATTATAATTACTATATTTTGTTTCAGTAATTAAATTGTTCTCTTCTAAACCCACAGGGTTTACCTTTTCTTTCAGACTCTTGTTTCCACCAGAGGGAAGGGTATGGATGGAATGATGAGTGGCTGCTTGGTACTTAATTATCAGACAGGATTAAATCATGACAATTGTTTTCAGTTATTTCCTCTTGAAAGCTTTCTCAACAACAGTATTCACAGAGGTGTTCATCTTTCCAGATTGCCTGGAACCAAATCAGAAGCTACTTTGTTGTTTAAGAATCATTACTTTAATTTCCACCTCACTTAAAACACATATTTGCTCTCCAGTGGATCAAACTTTAACAAGTACAACAGAGCTTGAAGTAGAAGAGTAACATGAAAGTAAACCCATGCCAATTTTGTGGAATCATCTTTTCTTCTTGTTCAGGAAGATTTCTTGTGCTCAAATAAAGGCAGCTTTATTATTTTCTCTCTTATAAGCTACCTGTAGCTGAAGTGCAATTCGCTCTTCAGTAAGGTCAGCCCTGCAGACCACTAAGCAGTGCCAAATTAAGACAAAGCACCTGCCTTCACTAGGAAACCTAGAGGTGGGTGTTAGAGTTTTTAACACTAACCAGTGCTGGAGTTTGAAGCACTAGGGCAGTCTTGAAGTCTAGAGCAGTCTTTCTTCTGTCCCTCCCTTGACCCTTTTGCCAGTCAGGGGACTCATGCTGCAAGCTGACCTAACCCTTGGAAATGTGTTCCAAGTGATGGAAGCTCCAGGTCCTTTCCCATAGCTTGGTTTAATTAGCCTCATCCATTTCTCTCCAGTTCTTCATTTGCATTGGCAAACCCTGTGCCTAGCAAGACTTGTTGTTCTGAGCTGATTTGAGGTGAATTTCCTTGATTTTGTGTCTGGTATCCATGAGAGTTGAGCAGAGGTATCACTAGGAGCTATGCACAGGATCATGAATGATGCAAGCTGGAAGGGACTTTTGGAGCTCTTTAGTGCAGCCTACTTCTCAAAGCATGATCAGCACTTTCATAATAGAGACAATTAAGCTTGTTCTTGATTTTCTCCCCTCATTTGTTCTTGATTTTTCTTTCCCCTATTGGATTATATTTCAAAAGGAATTTTTTGTTCAGGTCAACCCTGGTCATCTCCCCTGCGTAAGTGTGGACAAGCAGGTGGGACAGCAGCAATTGCCAATCAGCAGCTATTTCCATTGTGTGAGTGATGTGACCCCCTGGAGAGGCTGACTTCTAAGGGAAAATGTTTGCATCAGAGCTGTAAGAAATATCTGAAGTTGGCCACAAAGAGCTGAGATAGTCATGATAATTGCATGCTCTTGAAAGTTTTGCAGCTCTCTGCAGTAAAACTCCTGTCCTCTGAGTTACTGGAGGAAAAATGCTGCAGGCTCTGTCAGGTCTTTTGTTTGTTTCACTTCCATACAGAATGTTCAGAGGTGGAAGGTAAATGGAGGGAAAATTGTGTCTTACTGTCAAAGGTGTACTTATATGTATTTATATATACATATACAGTTTCAAGAACAGCTGATCTAATTCTGGATCCTTAATGCTTTACAAATAATACATCTGATAAAGAGGATTCTTGTACATCTGGTGAGCAGAAGCAGCTTTGATTATATATCAGTGCCCAGGAAAAAAAAAGCAGTTTTGAAGCATTATGAGGTTTATAGCAAGGAATCTATTTCTTACCATAACTCTTAGACATATATGTAATGAGGTCATTTCCAAATATCTGACCCTAACAATTTTGCAAATATCTGACAAAATCCTTTGCACAATTCTATATTCTGTTCAGTAGGAAGCATTCCTGGTTTGATTAACTTAAGAGGCAAGCACTGTTATATCTGGGACTCTTGTGCTAGTCTGTATTAGGGATTTTTCATTATAAGTAGTGGATAATTTTAAAAATAGATATTCTAGGCAAAAGAAGAGTTATCTCTCTCCCTCTTTCCTGTAACTTTTTCAGAGAGCACAATTACATCCCTAACTATGCAATTCCTTGCACCAAATCATTGCCAAGAGAGTATTTTCCTAAGGATGTTCCTTTTAGAACAAAAAATAATGCAAGAAACTCCATGTAAGACAATTCCACACCTTTTGATTAATCAGCTTTGAAAAAGAAAACCTTCCAACACTCAATTTACCCTTTTCTCACTACATCTGCTGAGGTTCAAAGATTAAAGTGATTAAAATGAAGATGCCTAATCTTTCTTTTTTTCACTCAGAGATGGCTCCATTTCAAGTGCTTATGGTATCTTGTCAGTAGCATTCAGTGGCATCGATCACCTACACGAATCATACCTGAGGACAAACACAATAATTTTGTGAGTAGGTGAGTAGATCCTCTCTGAAGCTGAGTGCAGCTGTTAGTGCTGATTTTCAGCCTCTGGGCTGACCTTGCTGTGCAGAATAGATCTTCTGGATTTGCATTTAGCTGACATCCTGTCATGGTGGCCAGGTCCTTTCTACTTCTGAAAAGATTTCTGGTCTAAACAGCACTCTTGCAGGAAAGCCATGGTGGTTTTACAGCAGTTTTTTTAAACTGAGGTGCTCTGGGGAAAGCCACATAGGTTTGGGTTCCCACTGTGATCCCAGGCAGGCACAATCTCTTCTGACTCCAGTGACTTACTGCATCTGCATGCATGTATGCTACCTACCAAGAGATTTTAGAAAGTGGCACTTCAGGATGCATGCATAAATACTAATTAATCTTTTTCTACATCTATGCTTTGTATCATTAGTTTTGTGCTAGTAGATGGCCATGTTTTGCTGCCATCATTTTAACTGGGCACCATACAGTGGCTCAAATATCCCTTGTCCTGCCATCTTTGGCCATTTGAGAATTCTCTTCATTTTCTGCTTGTCACACAACCACCTCACCTTTTCCCCCAACAGCCTTTCACCATTTTTCTCTGAGGAACTCTGCAGGTTCTTTTACTGGTACCTAACCTTATCTGCTTTGGAATATCCCTGGTGTCACTGCGTACATGTGACTCCTCCCTGGCTTGCTGCCCGAAGGACAGGCCACTAGCCTTCTTCTCTCAGGTGCTGCCTAAGAAGTCCTTCCAGCAGCTTCCAAACCTTCTCTGAGAAAACTCCAGGCTGTCCCTGCCCAGTCAGGACACCACAATATGTCCTACATGGGCATTGCTCTCAGTTGTTCTCCTTCATTTGAAGCTATGTGCAATGCTTTTGATTTTTAGTCACTGATGCTTTGCAGTGTGGTTGGGAGAATAAGGGTGAAGAATAGCTGAAGGGTCTTGCTGTCAAACCAGTTAGTCCTGGAGTCAGGGAGACAAGAGCAGTACTGGGGAGATGAGGTGGATTTTTTGCTTACCAATCTGAAAAGCCAGAAGTTCAGAGAAAGTGGAGAAAACCAAAAGCAAGAAGGAATAGGGGCAACCCTGGCTAACTTGCTGGCTAGGTGCACCATACACACATACAGTGTCTTTATAAAATAAAATCATGAGAGAAAATGCATGGCTTGATTTTCTCTTCTTTTTTTCTCAATAGCATATGGCTAGCCCTATTGAGAGCAAGTATATATATATATATATGTAAAATTCTTGAGGAGGAAGCTTCCCACGCAAATTCACCATGCTGCAATGGCTGGAGAAAGACATTGAGTGTTTCAGAGCTCAAATGCTTTGCTCGCAAGTGACTTTCTTTGTTAGCTGGTTTAATAAGACTGACAAACAACAAGATTTTATGCAACTTCCCTTCTGATAAATCAGTGGGAAGAGTGTCAGTGGTTGATGTGTTGTGGAAAATGTATTCATCTTCTTCATAAGCCTTGAGATGCCAGGTTTTTTTCACACACAGCTTTCAAGAACAGATTGATTAAGTTACCCAAAAAGATCAAGTCACTATATTAGTTTCTTTTCCATGAACTTTACTGAAGTCCCACTACTAAGGAATAAACACAAACAATCAAACTGCCTTTTGAAAGGCATGAACGACAAGGGCCAAACGGATGACGTTGGGTGGCAAAAATAAATGCAAAGTATGAATAGATGCAATTTATCACAGACATTGTAACCAGACTCCTTGGACAGGCCCTCTTCTGCTTTCATTCTGAAGAGTTTTATTCTAACCAGCGACAGTAATTTTTCTACATTTAATGTATGTCTTTTCTTTTTTTTTGTCTCTCCCTTTTCCCCCCTGAGAACAGAACAGCTAGAAAGCACATTTATTTTCTATTTAAAGTTTTTTCATATTCCTGCTGGTGGGAATCTGTTAAAAGTGAACTGAAGGTTTCTGTAAAAGTTCAGGTTCAGGACTTCATCACTTGCTTAGTGTAGATGTCTTTGTAGGATTCCTGGCTCCATTACACAAGGTGCTATATAAAATAGTTTTATTAGTTTACAGCCCCCTCACCCACTCAATGAACAGATCATAAAGCTGTTCTGGCTTTTGGGCACCTTGTACACATATTACCTCAGTTGGAATTATATTCCTCTAAATAGGAGCCTTCCTATCCTCTTCTTATGGATAATTTCTGGATGATTAAGAGTATCTCATGGTATATAGGGCAAGAGAGGCAAGAACAGCCTTTTTGGGCAGGCCGCTTGTGCAGAGACACTCTGCTCTCTGCTGAACAGAGATAATAGCAAAGTACTCTTGTAAAGTTATTAGGCAAGCCCCAAAGGTCAAACAATATTTTAATTTGAGGATCTCCACAGGGATATTACCTCTCTCTGATGTCAGTGATAAGACATGTGCAGGCAGCATCCTCTTCCTCCAAAGGCCTTTGAGGACACCTGTCTCTGATACACGCCTTCTCTGTGCTCTCGGCGGGAGCTCTGGCATCTGTTTTGGGGGGCTAGTTCAAGCACCTACAACTCAGATGTGAAATGGCTCATCCCACTGCTTTTGTATTCCTGTATTTTATAGCCAAGGGCAGTAGGAATGAAGGAGCTGAGTCATATCCTGGCAATTTGAACCTTGCTTCTATCTGGCAGGCTGTGTCTTTATTTTGAAGCAGGTTGGATCCTCCTGGAAGCATTTATATGGCACCAGTCATTACACAATTCTGCAACTGAAGGCTCACAGGAGGCACTGTGATATTTCAAATACTGTGGGGGATTTCAGCTCACATCAAATATAAAATATACAACTATTTAAACAAGCTGATAGTTTCTCAATTAAATATGTGACCAATCTTTGTAAACTGTGTATCCGACAACTCTGTTCTTTGATTTAATTTCTGTGCCTCATTAAGGAATTCAGACTTCACTTCTAACAAAAGTTGTTTGTTATTCTTTGAAATTAAGTAAGAAAATATTAAGCTCTTGATAAGGAATTAGGAAAGAAAATAAACCATTTTCCTGTTTTCCTAGTTTGAATAGATATTTAATTAAAGTGACATGCCTTGGGCAAAACCTAATTAATACAACATCTCTCTGTAACTAAAATTAATGGAAGACTTATGACTGCTGAGCTGCAGGAGGGCCTGAAAATTTCTTTTCTGTCTTCTTACTCGTTTTTCATCTGATCATCCATCATTATTTTCTCATTGGAAGAGAGAAGCCTTTTTGCTGATCATTCATTTTTAATGTGTACTGATAGATGATTCCCTGCTAGCTCCACCAACTTTTCTGTTTTGATCATTTCCATGATGACTTTTAGCCTCAGCAAATGCTATGGTAAGGCTTTGCAGTGAAGGCAGCAAGGACCCAGTTCAGCCAATGCTTCCTCAAACTAACAGTTTTCCTTGCTGAAGGCACATCCGTGGGTGTGCTGCTTCCATGTGGGGCGTGCTGCCTCCTGTCCTCTGCTTTCTGCTGGATTCTGCCTCCTTGGATTAGGGAGTACCCTGAGGAATGTAGGGCACAAAGCTGCTGGGAACTGCAGGATCTCTGGTTGAGTTCATGGACATTGCCAGGAGAGGTTTTGTGCCCTCCTCCCAGGATGGGTTTGTTATGAGCTGAGAGGGCAGAGAGAAGTGTTGATCCATCTGGCAAACACAGTGTCTCTCTTGCTGTGAGACAAGTGAAAATGGCTGGTTTTCCCTCACCAGGCACCAGCCCTCATCTCTTCTCTCTGTAGCACCTGGGTAGTCATTAAGGTGACAGAAGGTCACACCACTCCACATGAGGTGATGCAGTAACACAAACACACAGTGGTGTTGTGGATGGGCCCTTTTTCCTGTGGGATAGACCTAGTCTAGAGTTCCTCTTCCTTGCAGACCTTGTTGGAAGCCACAATTTTGAGAGCTTCACCACCAATATGGCTGTCTCTATCTTCTCTATCCTCTTCTTATTTCTCCTAACTCCATTCTATTTTTACTATTGACATGACCAGCCTTTCTGCCTTGTTTCTCTCATTTATCTGTGGCATGGTCTTACCTGTTTACAATGCTGAGAGCACTTTCCAGCCTCAGCTCCTTTGCTGTGATCTACCTGCTGGCAAGATGCCTGTGTGTATCAAAAGTCACTTATTGAAATGAGAAGTATTGTTTTCCACAGCACTGCCGCACTGTTCCTCGGATGCTTTGTTTCACTTTCAACTTCTTGAAGTAGTCTGTAAATTCCTCAGGCTGAAGACCTTTCCCATCTGATTCAGTTTTATTGGTCACAGAGAAACAGGGGCTGATGGTATTGACACAAGTCCAAGGCCTGCTAAAACAATGCTGTCCCCACAGAGTGGCCAGGTGTTGGTGATGAATAGTAGAGTTGGATTCATCGTATGGTGGTACTCTGTACGGATCCTGCATAAGTGCATGCCTGTAATGCCATGGCAGGAAGTCTTTGAGTGTGATGATCTGAGTAGGAAGATGAGAGAAGTGGTACATGAATGAGAGAAAGGTGTAGAAGCTGACTCTTCCTGCACAATGGAGGGCCCATGCTTGAGTGTGAATGGCAGTGAGTGGATAGGACAATGGCCCCTGCTGCTATCCGTGAGGAGGGCTGTTGGTTTCAACATGATGGTAGGAATGTGGGAAAAAATCCTGAGTCTTGTCACCTCCTTGGAGCTCAAGAGATGACAGAAAAGTTGAATTTCTCTGGATTTCTTTTGATACTCTCTGTGTAGGTGCCTCATTCTTTTCGTGCATGAAAAGAACTTTTGTGGAGACCAGCTCTGGGATTTCTGCGCATTAGGGGCAAAGGCTGTGCAGAAAATTGTCTCATCTCTCATCCTGCTACTCTGCCTGTGGCTCCCAGTCCTTCTCCACGGAAGGCTTTATGAAAGGGGACTGTGTATTCTCTAGTGCACATTTCCACAAACTGTTCCAAAAACCATTGTTAAGGAAGAGACTCACCAGACCAGGCTGAGACCCTCAGCTTTCATGGCAAAAGGAAAAAGGAGGGGAGGAGAGAGGCGTGTCTGAGAACATGAGAAATTGGAGAGGCATCTGGTGACAGAAATAAAGGAGTGTCAGAAAGGAGGGGAAGAGGGCGAGGGAAAGAAGAATGAATTAGAATAAAAAACAAAATTAGAAAGTGAGGATATAGAAAATAAACATAAACATGCTATTGTAGCTTTTCTTATTATCACTTGTTATGAGAATATGCCTTAATTCATACCTATAAAAGTTATAAGCATTAGATATAAAAGATACCTGTAGGAACACAGAAATGCTTTGAAAACTCATGTG
Source organism: Irena cyanogastra (assembly GCA_013397155.1). Lineage (NCBI taxonomy): Eukaryota > Metazoa > Chordata > Aves > Passeriformes > Irenidae > Irena > Irena cyanogastra. The sequence continues at coordinate 298,660 of VWZV01002296.1, read as the reverse complement.
TCCTAAGAAACACAAATATAAAACATAGTATGGATACACGTTTGAGTAGTATAATAGACACCCAGATATATCTCTTTAGAGGGAGACATATGTTTAAGTAGAAGGTATGTTTTTGTATATTTTGTGCCTCACAGTTTTCTTGTATAAAACTAAAACATGTCAAGGCCAGACACCCCTGCAAGGGCTGGTTCCCGTAAGAGGAATGTGTGGTCTCCCGACTTTGATTAGACTTCCAGGAAAGGATTTACAAGTCTAAAGCCGCAGCTGGGAGGATGTCACCCATCCTGGAAGATTCATCGGTAGTTCATCCAGATAAACCATCAAGATGAAGATATGCAGCTCATCACCACTTTCCTGGACACTGACAAGACCTTCATCCATAATTCATCCAAACCTCGGAAGGACATTGTCTTCGGCTGGGGCAACCAAAAGGACTCACTTGAATAACTTTAGAATTTTGGACTTTGAATACTGAGTTGCCCCCAGCTAATTAAACTGTATAAAAACCCACTGCTCCTGGACAGCGGTGTGAACAGTGCTATCCAGACATTCGGTCAGTTAGCCTGTCACCCAGCTGCCGACACCCGGGCTCGGAGCTGTTTCTCTTTATTGTGGCTTATTATCCAGAAACTATGCCAAAATTTTCAATTAATAAATTTATTTTATTTTAATTTGGAAATTGGCTCCTCGCATTTATAACATCACGTTTCTATTTCATGCTGACAACAATTCTTGGTGGGGAATTTGTTAGATAATTTCCAGACAGTAACTCCTAATCTGCTGGAGTTTTTATGAAAGCTTGCTCTATTTCTGCTCCTCTAGGGACTGCAGTTCACTTCAGTGGAGGTCTGAATTGCTCTCTAAAGAACCTCATGCCTTTCTATTAGCCTCCTAATTGAGAAGACTTAGTCTTGCTGGAATGAATTTGCACCTTGCACTCCCAGTAAAATAAGAAAAATAAGATTGAAGTTGGTAAATCCTGTGATTTAGGATATAGGATGTTTTGCAACATGGAATCCAGTTCAACTGCAACATTTGATGCTGGAATGCAGCATCAGGTTGGGTGTTTCAGGCAGTTTTATTCACTGGATACTGTGAAGTATCATTGCATTCTCCTCCAGAAAGTAATGTAATTTGCCATTAAATTTAGCTTTGCTGCCCTGTAACTGTAACTGTGGCAACTGGCTCACTTTGTGCCATGTGGGACTTTGGAAAGTTTAATATAAATGTCATATTTCCTTCCTGGCTCCCACAACAGTCAAAGCAGGGCACTTTTGTGCTCTGGTTTCTGTGTCATGCCAACTTTTTTTGGGTGAAATTTTATATATGTGTAACATTTCTTAGTTCCTGGATCCCAGAATGGGTGCGAAACATTCAGCATATGGAGAAACAGAATTATTAACACAGCAAAAGTGAAAGAGAGGCTTGTTACTCTTTGAAGCTTGTGGGATCAGGCAATGGGTGAAGGGAATACTGATCAGCTCTGGGGTTGGGTTTCTGGCGGCCAGAAGGCTACAGACATAAGGATGGGATTGCAGGCCTGACAATTGCTGCTGTTCTTATCCTTCCAGGATCACAGATGTGCTATCCTAACTAAGAGACACTTCACACCCATGGTGACACATAGATCTGGCCCCAGGAAGTGCTAACACAGAGCCTAACTCTTTCTTTCTACAGGTGTGGCCAGGCAGCAAACTAGAAATGGTCTGAGAGAGCCAGCGGCAGCGAGATGGAGAAGAGATGGTGAGACAACATGTGACTTGTGAGTGGGAGCATGTGGAGAGCTGGAGCAGAGAGAGGAAGAAAATTGTGTCTTCAGCATCCCATGGAGGAGGGATTTTCCTAGCCCTGTATGCAGACAGGCAAGGTAGGAATTTGACTTTCTGCAAACAGAGCTGCAGGACTGAGCTCCTTGTGGGTATGTGAGTCTGCCTCCAACACAGCCCTCAGGTTTATCAGCCTTTGGCAGGAGAAGCAGGACACTGAGTAAGTCCTTTTTGCCAAAGATAATATTCATTTGCTTTTATCAACATTCGTAACTATATTTCCAATACAGCAACAAACCTCCTCTCTCCTTGTCCTACCCCACCATGAGCACATGTTTCTCAGTTTGCAGCAGCTCGATCTGTGCTCCTGTATACAGCTGGCAATAAATAGCATGGCCAGGAAGAACAAAACATTCAGCTGGGGAAACATTCAGCTACTTAATGAGAAGTAAAGACCTGAGCTGGCTGGCCAGCTCTATATAAGGGTCAGGCAGCTGCATTTTACCAATTTTCTCAGTCTCCTCCATAACCCAAGGCAGGGATGAACAATTTCAGAGAGAAGACATCCCACCTGTCTTGGGATATGAGATGAGAATCTGCTGTCTCGATAAATGTGGATGAATGCTGTAGACTGAACCCCTACTTTCTAGATAGATAAAGATGTGGGGACATGGTTTAGTGGTGGACTTGCCATTGTTAGGTTTACTTGATGTTCATAAAGGTCTTTTCCAACCCAAATTATTCTATGAATCCTGCTGGCTGCAGTGCAGTGGAAATCTTTCCAGTGTCTTAGTCATTCAAGGTGCTGCCTGATCACAAGAGGCTGGAACAAGTGGTCCATTAGATTCAAATGCATAAACATGAATTCCCCAGTGAAATAAAATAAAGGTGAGCTTGTCTAAGTTTTGATGATCTTGTTCCCTGTTTCCCAGCCTTGTCTGTGTTGCAGAGACAGCCATGGTGCTAGGACTGAATTCCACAAAATCAACCAGATATCTAGTTGATCACCAAACTGTGGCCTTTGGTAGCATCAGAGAAACAAGTACTTGGATAACAGCCTGTTGTCATACCTGCACACAAAAAAGAAGCTTTCAAGACCCTTTTGGACTGTGAGTCATTCAGTGCCTTTTCTGTTCAGGCTGTCATCAGTCACAGTTTAATGGAGTACCACAGGCTATGGTACTATAAAGAGGAATGGGCACCAGTGCTTCTTTGTGCTTATTGATGTGCAAAGATGGGCCCTTCCTTCCTCTCCCACCTGACTTCCAGCTTCTCTGGAAAATCAGTGATATGAAAGCAAAAAAGGTCATTTGTAAAGGCGTGAGACAAGCACAACTGAAGGCAGTTCAAGCAGTTTTTAAGGCATTTGGTTTATATTCCACCCCCACACATTCATAACCAGTGCAAGGTCAGTCTGCACTTAGATGGGAAAGGTATTGCCTGGCACCAGTGCCCTCAAACACTAGGAAAAAAAGCCAGCTCTCCCAAACAGACGCTGCCAGAGGTGGGGTGCTGTCACAGCAGTGGCCCTCTGCTTATGTTACTATTTCATAGATAGCCTAATCTTATTTGTTTATGGCAAAGTTACCACTGGTCAGGCAGGGTTCAGCATTTTCCTAACCCTAGGTCTGAGCTAGACTCTGGCTGTGGAAATTACTCTGGCAGGCGACTGGTTATTTTGGAAGCATTTCTGCTACACCATTCTAGACTAATATTCAGAAGGAAAAAATCACAGTGTGATTTGATCTGCAAACAGATACTTAGCAGAATTATTATGTTCTGTACCCACACACAGCAATCCCTCCATGTTGTTACGAGAGACACTGTGTTCACGGCTGAGCCACAACAGAGTGGGCTGTGTTTCTATGGGCTGAAATGTCAGGATAAGGATCTTATTCTGCTTTTGCACTATTGAGAAGAAGGAGAAAAGTGATACAAAGACTTCTTACTTTCAATCATAAGCTTGGCAATCACTGCTGCACAAATAGTTACTCCCAGGATTGCCTACCTCTGAGGGTGGTGGTTTCACCCCTTTCCAGAGAAGCTTGCACTGACATAACACCTGGCTAAAAGTCACACATCTGAGCACCTGGCGTTTTTCTCTTCACCTGCATGGTGTGATCCTGAGAATATTTCCCAGATGGGGAGCTATGTATGGATGGAAACAGCCATGTGGCTGTACACAGCCATCAAGCATGGGGTTTGTTCTCCATGGTTATTTGCAGCCTGAGTTGGTTTTCATCGCTGATATTTTAGGTTTTTTTTTCAAATGAAAAACACCTTCTGATGATGACCCTTTGCTTCTCAGATTGTGTCTGCAGAACTCTCAATAGGGAAGTACTTTCCTGGCTAAGTGTAGTGAATGTCAATAATTACTTTCTTTCAACTTACCACAGTTCTCAGGATTAAGATTAATAAAACACTGACTCTTAGCAAAGAAGCTTAAATAAAGGATGGGTATTTCAAGTTCAGCCTGCTATATTGATTACATAGCTCCATTTATTTCTCCCTGCTCAATGAAATAGTTTGAAGCTGTTGCATAGCATAGGCAACTAATGACAGCTGTACTTGAGACGAAGGGGTTTTGACTCAAGTGCTATTGAGAATAAATTTAAAGTATTGTTATCTAGACATCACAGAAGTGACTAAAATCTAGAATGTAAGCCCTAAAGTAATACAGACAGCTGCTGAACACGGAGCAAAGTAGGAGGGCTGACTCCCTAATGAAGCACATTAGACTATTGTTCAGCCTCACCCTGTGCCACCATAGGCTGGAGTGAGGCAGCTGGAAGCAGGAGGAAAGTGCAAGTGAGAGGACTGCTAAAATAATCAGAAGTGAGAAACAAGCACTGAAGCCCAGGTAGACACAGCAGAGTCTTTGACTGGATGAAAGAAATCCATTCTGCAAAGCTATTAAGAGCTTGTAAGGGGCAAATGAGAAGGACAGGACAGCAAAGATGACTCAGCAATATGCAGTGTTAGAAATAGCACAAGGATCTGACCTCCCTTGAAGTGACACTTTTTTATTGGCACAAGCAGCTTCTACATGGTTGTTTGTCCTACTGTATAATCAGCAGTAACTGCAAATGCATTTCTACAACCTTAGCCATTCCTGTCTCAGGGTTTGGGAAGCAACTGAAGTTGTTGCTCTGCTTCTCTGGCCCTTTTTGACCTTCACACTTTTATTTAAAGCATTTGTCTACTTTGCAAATTTCAGTGGCATTCACATTCAGAAGACATTAAGTGCGCACATTGCAAGATTTATATTACATGTTTTCTATTATCTCATGCCATCAACTCACAAATGAAATTGCTTAGGTGAAAATATGCAGGTACAAGGCATGACATTACTCAGAGCAACTCTTAAAATGTACCTTGCTCTGTGGTGTAGTTTAAATTGACTGCTAAAAACCTGGCATGAATATATTTGCTGACATTTCTGTGAAAGACCATTCTGCGGACTGGGACCTAAATAGCATTTTATTTTAAGTTTACTCACCCAATAAATAGCATAAATTGCTCTGCCCTGCCAAGGGTTTATCTTTGAGCACTCCATTTCATAAACAATCCTAATCCCATCCCATCTGTTTTGCCTTCTCCCAAGCTTTTCGGATGTACTAAAACTGTAGGTTATTTCCTGGGGACTTGAAAGGGGAAAGCAGAAACACCATGGCATTGTATATGCCATACTGAAACCACATAGAATAGTACACAAGCTTCCTCCAGGAGGAGTGAAGGAATTTAATACAAATGGATACCCAGTACATTTTGTTTTCACCCGAAGTTTATAATTGCTTTTATGGTGTGAACAGTTGGATTTGTCTATAAACATGTAAACGTGTGTGGGAATAGTTTTTAGACTGCAAAAGGTTGTTCTTGTTTTTGTTTTTTTTTCAAGGGTCTACATTGTTACAGGAGAGGATAATTTGGGTTTGAGTAAACAGAATATAATACGTGTTGTACTTTAAAACCTCCCACAGCCCTATGGCCTCTCCAAGGGTACAACAAGAGCTCCCTGTCTTTGGACAGCCTTTGTGTCTTAGCACTGTGGAAGTGCAGAGCCTGTGGGTGCTGCTGGAGATGACACCCTGAAGAAGGAGGGAAAGATTTTGGTTTTCCTGTCATGATTCCACCCTGGCTGGCAGCTAAGCACCACGCTGCTGCTCACTCACACCTCCCCCGGTGGACTGGGGGAGAGAATAGGAAGAGTAAAAGTCTGGAAACTTGTGAGTTGAAATAAAGATGGTTTAACAGGCGAAGGAAAAACCGTAAGAGGAAGCAAAGCAAAAGAGGGAATTTATTCACCACTGCCCATGGGCAGGTAAGTGCTCTGCCATTTCTAGGAAAGCAGAGCTCTATCATGTGTCACAGTGACTTGGGAAAATAAAATGACATCAATCCAGACAACCTCGCCCTTTCTCCTTCTTACCCCAGCTTTGTATGCTGATCATGATGATATCCTTTTGTCCAGTTGGGGTCAGCTGTTCCAGCTGTGTCCCCTCCCAGCTCCTTGTGCACCCTCAGCCCTCTCACTGTTGGGGTGGGGTGAGAGGCAGAAAGGGCCCTGACTCTGTGTCAGAACTGCTCAGCTGTAACAAACACATCCCTTGTGCTATCAGCTCTCTGATGGTCACAAATTTAAATCACAACCCCATACCAGTTATTGGTAAGAAAATTAACTCTATCCCAGCCAAAAGCAGCACACACTGAAGTCATTAATTGTGATTAGTCTGTATCAATGGATGGATCTGTTTTTGTATCACAAAATAATTGTGAGCCTCCTAATCAGGAGAAATTCTGAACTGTCAGGCTAGGAGCAGGTATGAAGGCTGCATCTCACGCAGAGGTTGTTTGGTGACACAAATAGTGATGATTGCTGTCAATCTGCTCTCTCCTCTTCCTTGTACCTACAGCGAGAAAGCAATTTACTGGCTTGCTTCCCATCTGATGTTTTTGCAGAGTTGCAAAGAAAATGATAAGAAAAGCAGCAGAATTGTATTTGAAACTTTTTACTTTTGAAATCCTGGGTTCTTCTGCCATCATTTACAGCCACGGGCATAACTAAGGCAGGGAGGGGAGAGGGTCTGATGAATTTTCCCTTTCTCACATTGGGGGTTTCCAACACAACAGCACTTTTCATTTAAGGTTTCAAGTGTGGGTTTGAAAGAACAGTGGCACATCAGAAAGGAAACAGTATGCACAAAAGACTTCAAAAACTGTCAGTCCACTGTTTCAAGGGTCCATGGAATTTTCCAAGTTGAGAAAGAGCTCAATGCAGGAACCATCAGGTGCAAGATCTTTCTAACACGTACAGTCCATCAGCTCACCCCCTTCCAGCTACTGCTGGTGCTTTTTGCAGCTGAAGAAAATTAACTGTCTGTCAGCCAGGGGGACACACGAGCTGTGTCACATTTCTCACAGTGCTGCCTGCATACATCACAAAACACCTCTCTCTTTGCCTTAGGACAGCTATGCCAAAGCATGCTGGGCACTGTCTAAAGATTTAGGGTAGGGGTAAATGTGAAGAGACAGGGAAGACAAAGATGAGGGAATAGTACTAGTTTAACAGGAGAGCCTGGGCCTGTGAATGGAGTGCAAAGCACCAGCTGGCAGGATAGTGCTTTCTACCATAAACCATGCAGCCCAGCCAAGAGTTATTGAAAAGGACTGAGACCAGACATGAGGGACACGTATCATCTTGTTTCCCATCTCATTATATGCTGTGACATCTGTATTGTTATTTTATTGTGAACAATTTGAGAGGAAAGTGCTTTGCTTCATCAGAAACTTTACGTCTGAGCTTGGTCTCTAATTTTTCATGAAGACAAAAAAGCATAAAAGGAAAGCACCATGGATGAAATGTAATTGTGCTATAACAAAAAGAATTTAAACCAGAGGCTAACTGGGTTGGAAAAGATTTCATAACACTCCCACTTTGGACATTGCATGTTATCTTTCTTGACACAGGTTTAGCACAAATACTTGCAAGTTGCTGCAGCTGTTCGACATTGTCTATTTCCCAGCTTTTCTTAATGCAGACCCGCTTAGAATGAGCACCTCTCTTCATGTAATTGATCAAAAAGAAAGTTATATCTGAAATACAGTGCTGTCACTGGCTTCACCGAGACCAGCACTAACTGACATAGCCAGCCATAGGCAGGACGAAGATTTCCTCCCCAGCTCTGTACAATGTCCTTCTGTTCATCCATCCTTACTGCATTACTGAACAGGTACTTGTTCTAGTTCGGCTTTAAGTGCTGTTGGACTGTTTGCTTGTGCTCCAAAATATATGCTTTGCTATAATAATCAAACCAGAAATGAACCTTCACCTAATTATTCTGTTACAATTTTCTTTCTCCTATATTCTTGTGGATGGAGAGCTGGACATGAGCCAGCAATGTGCCCTTTCTTCTTTCTGGGCTGCATCAAAGGCAGTGTGGCCAGCAGGTTGAGGGAGATGATTCTGCCCCTCTCCTCTGCTCTGGTGAGACCCCACCTGAAGTGCTGCATCCAGCTCTGCCTCATGCTCAGCATAGAGACTGGAGTAAATCTGGCCCAAGGCCCTTGCTCAGGAACTGGCTGAGCATCAGTCAGCAGGTGGTGAGCAATTGCATTGTGCATCACTTGTTTTGTATGCTCTATTTTATAATTATTTTTAGCATTTGCATTTCCTTCTCTGTACTATTAAACCATCTTTTTCTCAACCCATGAATTTTACTTTTTTTTTCCTTCCCAATTCTTGCCACATCCTTCTGAGGTGGAGACTGAGTGAGCAGATCTGTGGTGTTCAGCTGCCTGGTGGGTGAAACCACAACACTTCCTGATGCTTCTAATGGCAGAGTTCTCACAAACAGAACTACAGAATACTTCAGATTGGAAGTGGCTTTGGGAGGAATCAAGTCCATTCTCCTGCCCAAAAGCTTCAAAGACAGATTAGAAAAAAATTCCAGTTACATTAAAAATGACACATTGCAAGTTTGAGTTAGCAAGCAGTGAATGTAATTCTTAGTGGATGTTGTTTTCATAAATTTTCAAGGGGAAAAAGGAGGAGAAAGCACTTTAGAAAACAACAGCTGTAATGGCCTCTTTTTTCATTTGAATTTATTGTCCTATGCCTGGAAAAACACCTGGCTTTGCCTTACCTAGAGGACTGGAGGCAGCCTGTACTTGAATGGTGGGAAGATCAGGATAAATGAGATAAACAGCCTGAAAGAGGGTATAGGTGACTTGTTTCTCTGTCAGCAGAAGGAAAACAATGGAAAAGAACCTGGAGGGTGGGTATTAAGGTATTAAAAGCCTATCTCAATGCAATGACAATTTCAGTCATATGTGAGCAGAGCTGCCTCCTCCCCTCTCCTATAAAAGTGTCCAACAGAAGTCTTAAGCAATTTTATGGAGGGGGGAAAGCAACAGTAATAATATAACCATTTTTAATCTTTGTGTGCAGATAGGATGTCTCTTACAGAACCTTTGACAGTTTTCTGCTATGACTCCTTCTTCAAAATTTGTTCCAATGTAAGCACCCTCTTTAAGGAGAAATGTGCTTCGCCTAGCCCCTTCAGCAGATAAAGTGCTATAGGGATGTGTAGCTTTATAAATGGGATATAATTTGATATAGAAAGCAGTCAAGGATGATTACAAGCACTCTGGGGTAGCCAATTGGGCTGACTTTAACAGACTGATCTGTACGTGGAGGAAGCTGGGGTTTCTTCTGCTGCAGTATAGACTACAATGTGGAGAGTCATCAGTTCTGGGACTTTGGCTGAGCTCAGATCACAGCTGATGTGACTGGAGCAATTCTAATTAGTTGCTACAAAAATGGCAGCTTGCAACAAAGCACCGAAAAAAACGCAATCTGGACAAGCAGAAACAAAATTTTCAGGCTTTTAATTTTTAACTTTATTGATCTTTACTTTTCTTTTTAATGCTCTGAATGTTTAATGAATTTACTGCTTCTTAACATTCAGCAAAATATTAATCTTCCTTTTTACAGGATAATACTTGTAGCTGCAATAAAATGCAGTGTCTCTTCATCCCATTGAAAAGGATAAATTTCTTCTTCTATTTCTGTATTTTGTGCATATAATTAACTTTAAAAAGTATATCCTCTTTTTAAAAGATACTTTAAAATCACACTTAGAAAACCATTCATCAGCATTTTCTATGCCTTCTAGTATTAGAGCTCAGTTTCTTAAATGGACATCCAGTCTGCACTTCCATGCTCCTTGTCCAAGAAAACTAGTCGCTAGACTTTGGAGATCAGTTTGTGCTTCACAGTTCATCAGTTCCCTGCCAGAGCCCAGATTATCTATCACTATGATGGCAGCAGTGGAGAACACAGCTGTGGCAAGATTTCAGGTGTGGGTTGAACTTCAGGTATCTTCCTGAGCAGTACTGAATTCAGCTCCTGGTTAGGTACATGGCTGAATCAATACTTCAGCATGTGAGTTCAAGTTCTTTCCTGAACTGAAGTCTCCACGTGAAAGCTAAGAGAGATCCTTCTAGATCCTTTAAATTATATGTATTTATCCTTTAATTTATATACATATTTATCCTTTAATTTACATATGTATTTTTGGAAATCTCTGTGTATTCATAGCAAGTATATGCCATTGTATTTAAATTATTAAGGGTTGTGTTTCCAAAACGGAGTTTGGAGATGCACATGTCTCCTGATGGGAGCATATCTGAACATCAAAACTTCGACTGTGGCTGATTCATCAGTGAAGATCTAAATACCGACCGATTCCTGGGATTTTCAGTTTACCTAATTACTTTCTACGAAAGAATAGGATTTTTTTTTTAAATTGCAATAATTAGGATACTTAAATGACACAGCAAGCAATTACTATGGGTTTATTATACCTTCTTGTCCTGGTTTTGCTCAGGCCACATTTATGGAAGTGACGCAAGGCTTCCAGCCACTGGAAAGCTGTACGTGCCTCTGTGAAAAACACATGTTAAAAACAAAAGAAACCTGGGAAATTCCTCTTTCTCTTCCAGTGGCAAAGAGGTAACGCACCCTGACCCCCTGTTTTGGCCAAGCCTGGTTGGGCGGCCCTGCCGCGGCGCCAGGCCCCTATCCCCGGGGCGCCTGCTGGCCCCCCATCGGCTGCTGGACAGGAAAGGGAATGCTGCGTGTTATGAATTAGTTCACATGTAAGTTTGTCTACCTCAACCAGTAGCAAGTTGTTACAATGTTAAATCATGTTAATTAAGGTTGTTAAGTTAAACAATTAATTTTTGATGTTCTACAGTTGTCAATCAAGTTGTTAATTACCCTGTTATACCCCTTTGTTGTGTATCCTCCATGGAGTAAGGCTGCTGCTGCTCCCTAAAGACAGTTCTGGGTATGGACGATGTCCCCACCATATGCAAATTAAGAAGGCATGCAGTATGGACAATAAAGACCCCTGGAACAACGAGCCAACTGTGAATTTAAGAAACCAAGTGGTATATTCAGGTGGGGAATTGTCTCCCCAACCTGCCCATGTGATCAATGTAGCTCCCGAACTGTCAACATGATCTAGTTGCAACTGGACTGGAATGAGGACCCCAGACAATGAGCCAAACAATGGAGAACTTCCCTGGCGTGCCCGTGAGGACAGAAGCCTCAGCTCTGCTGCTGCGTAGCAAAGCTGCACCACCTCCTCCTCGGTGTCGGTGAAGGGAGCAGCAGCGGTGTGCGCAACCCCTCGGGCCCCCACCCCAGAGCTGATTTCCTAATAAAGACATTAAAAGGAGCAAGTCTCCTGCCCTGTTTATTTCACTGTGGGCTGGGCCATGGCTGCAATTTATAACATCTTGCCGCTAGCCTGGGGTTGAGCTGAATCCGCCGGCCCGCAGGAGCAGTGCCAGGCCGAGCTGGCTCGATCAAGATTCTACCACTGCAACCACCGGGCAGGGGGAAGGAGAAGCCCCACACACCACTCCACCCCTGCGTGCTCTGCTGAGTTCTGGCCGGGCTGCTCCGATCCCAGCCGCAGTTCCCACCGCAAGCTGTCCAGCCCAGCAGGGGTCAGGCGGCCATCTGCAGGCCCTGGGTGAGATGTTCACTCTTTCAGTGCTTCAATCCTCCCTCGGGTGAGAGAAAGGGACAAAATGCAGGCAATGTAAAGGAGGAACATGAAGACACCGAAGTCAGTGAAGGAGAAGTCAAGTCCCATATGGGAGGGATAAGGAGATGCCTTAATCTTGGGGCTGAAATCCTCTTGTAAGGCTATGGAGAAAGATGCAATTAATACATTAGGCTCTGTTTCCCTGTAACACATGAAAGCATGGGGAGACAAAAGTGTTCAAATTGATATTGAGCAAAGGCCTCCATGCCAAAGTAAGCAGATGACAAAGTAGTTATAATCTATGAGAAGTCTGAACAGGGAGAGAGAGAGGAGTGATGAGACCCTGTGCCCCCAGGGAGAGAAGAAGAAGACCTCTGTTCCCAGAGAAGAAGATGATTTTAGAGACAGTTAATGACAAACTTTGCCTTTGAACAGCTCATCTTTAAAACAATACCCCATAAGTTGACATGCTTCCATAAACACAGCTGTGGGGAAAGCTTGTGGAAAATGGGAGGGACTTCATGATTGCAGATTTCCCTGTGCAGCTGCTATTCGTGAAGAGAGACATGAAAGAGCTCTTTTCTTGTGAAGGAGTCTCCATAACATTAACAAGAGGGACTTCTCTCCCTAAGTGAACTGAAGAAAAACTATTCTAGAGGTGGTAAACTGACTGAAATTTTAGGTTTTGTTTCTTTACATTGTCATTGGGTAAGAAAAGGTTATGGGGGGAAGAGAAGTGTTCTGAAGGTTTTGTTCTGATTCTTATTATTCTTTCTTTTAGTTACTGTTAATAAACTTTTCTTTATACCCTTTTAAAGTTTCAAGACTGCTTTGCCTTTCTCCTGGTCCTACCTCACATCAGGAAATGGGTGAGTGCATTCTGGTGAGTGCCCTGGTGATTGGCCAGCACTGAACCCACCACACTCACTGGTGCATTGAAATGATGCCCCAGGTTCTAGCTTTTATATTTTTCAGATTCTGTGCTGCTTTAGTGTGCAAGTCTAGGCTTCATATTAGAGGATGGTAAGCTTTCTTCACAGAATAGGTAGACAAAACAATTAATTTTCTAGTTGAGGACCCAAGGACAGCTGATCCAGATCTCAGGCCCAAGAGCATAAACAACGGTGGACTGAAGAGAGAAAACAAGAAGGATGGGACTTCATGGGCTGGAGCTGTAATTAGACAATTAGCTCCAATATGCTGATGGACCAAAACTTATGAAAGTGTGAGACCCCATGACTGGTCATCCATTTTTGTGGCCATTTTGGGTTGTGCTGCCCAAGGTGGATCCATTGAGGCCTCTTAATAACTACCTACTTTATTCTTTAGCCCTGTCTAGTCTCTGCTCTAGGTCAGCCTTCACAAGACATCAGCTGGGAAATCTCAAACTGGTGAACCAAAAGCACTACACTTCTAAAGAAGAAATGCAGTACTTTTATATTCTTCAGGAATACGATTAAAGCAGGGGATTTTCTCAGCCCTTGCTTGCCTTGGTTTTAATTATTGCTGAAACCTGATTACAGGAGCACAAAAAGCCATAGAGGAACAAAGGATGTTAAAGGAAGAAGCAAACAGTTGGAGTAGTGTGTGAATTGTAAATGTGCCTGCCTTTCGCTTTGCTGGCAAGCATTGGAGCTAAATTGTATTAAGAACCCGGTCATTTTCTGTACAATTTGTATCAATTCGCAGCTGCTGCTCCACTTTGGGTAACGGAGCAGTTTTACGTGCAGCAACTACATGAGTGAATAGTTTTAATGTCTTCTTGGTATCTCTCACTTCGCTGAACCAAGGGATATAATTACACATTTTATAACTAGCTGCTAGCAAGTGAAAATTGCAGTAAACATTTGAATATTTTAAGTGATGTTGTCAAGAATTTGGCCAATTCCAGGTCCAATTGCTACACTTAGTACCTAGGAGACTATAACTTTATCCAAGGTAAACAAGAAAGCTGACAGGGGTGCTGACACTTATTTTTGATTTGCCTTTTGGTTGTAATTCCAGGGAGAAAATCTCCAGGTGAAAACATTTCCAAAGTAGGTCCCTTCTCCAGCTATAGCTACACTAACAGCATTCACTGCACTATAGCATGTCAAGCACTACTCAAAATTACCATTATGTATTATGACTCCAGTTTAAATTCACAGGATGCATCCACTGAAGAATATTTCCCAATACACTTTTTTTCCTTATGAAATTTAAAACAGCACTAAAGTCAAGAGCTTATCTTTCTTGGGTTTTGTTATCGTGAATGTTGTTCATGCTCTGTATGGGTCTGTGTGTGTCAGCTACTAATCGAATCCTATTGTGTACCAAAATGATGTCAACTGCATCTGAAATTTGCACACCTTGAGGGCTTTACATTTCTTTGTCTTAAATGTCTAATTACTTTAATAAGGAAAGCGTTCAGGGAGTGCTAATGCAGTAAAGCAATTTTCTATCTCTGTAATTTTCCCAGTCTGCTTTTTGACAATGTATGTTGTTTCAAGTGCCTGGCAAGATAAACATTCCATAGTAAAATGCTGCCGGGTACTAGAGAGAGATTTTGAGCTTGGAATGCAAGAGGTGTGAAGTGCCATGTTTTCAATAAAGGGCCTCCTAGTCTATATCAGCTTTTTATTGATTAATTATAATTACACTACTGTAGGCAGCATCTGCATGCTTTACAGATTTATTTTGACCCAAATAAGCTGTTCTTGCTTTCTCTATTTAATTGTAAATATGAATTTTAATCACTTCCCATTATTTCTTGGTTGAAAGTGCTGATATTAATGGTGGGGAAGGACAGATGTATATTAATTACACCATGACTATTTCTATATTCTATTTCTCTTTGTTAAAAACAAGCAGGACTTTGTACATCCACACCTTGGTGCAGGCAGTGTTGCTAAGCTACTGCTGTGCTGGCTGGCCCACGTGGGCAGCATCCTTCAGCTATGAGGATCAAGGGTACCTGAGCTGCCAGCACATGTGACCATCGCCCTCATGTATGTGGCTTAGGTAACTTAGCACCTGGGGCTCAGAATGACATAAAATGAATAGAAATAGGAGATGGAAAAGCCCAAAATTAGCTACTGCTGCTTTCAAAGCAATAGGCTCTGTGCATTGCCCTGTCGTATGTCCCCAAAGTTCTCAGAGCACAATAACCTTGCGTGGTTAATGAACAGTCCCCCTGCCAGCACTGGGACAAGCTGAACAAACTGCCAGGGAAGGAAGATGCCTCTTCACCCCATCACTGAACCTTCCAAGCACAAAATTCTCTGAAGATCTTAGGCACCCTAAGTGTGACTTGGACAATATTTTTATGCCCAAATACAAACTCGTGTGTCCTTCATGCCCAGACTGAAGAAGACCTTTGCTGATGGTGTTTGTGAACATTACTGAGGCTTCCCAGTGACCCCTGAGCCCATGTGATGGACCCATGTGTGGTATTGGCTGGCACCCAGGCCACCCATGACCTGGCACAGAGCTGCTCATCCTCAATGGGAAATCTAGAGAAATCTCATTCCTGCCCAGCTGACAAGTCTCTGTCCTGGAGCTGTAAGTATAAAAACCACTCCCCAAAACCACGAAAGATGTTGCACAGACCTACAGCTGAATACGTAATTAAAGTATTATATATATATTTATATATAATATACAATAAAATATATCATACACAATAAAACACATAATTACAGTACTTCAGGGCTGGAAACCTTGCTTTGGTGACTGTAGCCCCACATGAGCACTGGCACAGGTTGCTCAGAGAAGCTGAGAATGCCCCATCCCTGGATGTGTTTAAGGACAGGTTGGATGGACCTCTGAGCAATCTGGTCTAGTGAAGATGTCCCTGTCCACAGCAGGGAGGGGCTGGAACTGTATTGTCCTTTAAGTCCCTTCCACAATTCTTTGACTTTATGGTTTTTGGAGCAGCACTGTTACCAGTTGAAGGATGAGCTAAGCTTGGAGTAGCATAATAAGATCCTTACGAAACACAAGCAGAAGGACTGTTACGTGAGATTATCATACAACCTCTCGAATTGTTTAAGTTGGAAAGAGATCCAAGATAATCGTGTCTGATCATTAACCCAACATTGCCAAGTCCACCACTAATCCAGGTCTGTAAGTGCCACATCTACACATCTTTTAAATACCTCCAGAAGTGATGACTCAACCACTTCCCTGGTCAGCCTGTTCTAATGCCTGACCACCCTTCTGTGAAGAAATTTTCCTAGTATCCAATTTAAACATTTTCTGACCATTTCCTTTTGTCCTGTTGCTTGTTACTTGGGACACCAACCCCCACCTGGTTACACCCATGGCTACAACTTTCAGGCAGTTGTAGAGAGTAATAAAGTCTCCTGTGCCTCCTTTTCTCCAGGCTTAGCACCCCCAGCCTCCTCAGCCGCTTCTCACAGGACTTGTGCTCCAGGCCCTTTCCCCAGCTCTGATACCCTTCTCTGGACATGCTCCAGCACCTGAGAGTCCTTGTAGTGAGGGGCCCAGAACTGAACACAGGATTCAAGGTGTGCCCTCGCCAGTGCTGAGTACAGGGGCACAATCCCTGTCCTGATCCTGCTGGCCACACTATTGCTGGTACATAGGATGCCATTGACCTTCTTAGATTAGATGCCTCTTCCTTTTTTTCCTACTAAGGGGAATGAGGCAGTTTGCTCTGGGCATGCAGCTTTAGCTGATGGTTTGCACCTGGTCACTTAGTGCTGTTTAGGTTATATTTGGTTAATATTATTTAACCTACATCTGAAAATATCTTGAAATGGGAGATTTAAACAGAGAAAAACATGTAATTCTGTCTCTCAGTGGATGCTTTAAATATTTGATAAACTGCCTAGGTTTCTTTGCAACTCTTTAGATATGATCTTTCAGCTTCAGCAGTCATTTTGGAAAGGGATCTGAGGATAAAGCCCCAGGATCTGC
Organism: Irena cyanogastra; assembly: GCA_013397155.1. Lineage (NCBI taxonomy): Eukaryota > Metazoa > Chordata > Aves > Passeriformes > Irenidae > Irena > Irena cyanogastra. The sequence continues at coordinate 281,916 of VWZV01002296.1, read as the reverse complement.
CATGGTAACAACATCATTTTTTATCTGTTTCAAAGGATGGATTTGTCAGTGACAGAAGACACTGTTGTGATTAAGCTGGTAAGCTTTGGCTTAACGACCTTGGACTCTGTTTCAGTTTTGCTGGAGGCTTTATTTGTAACATCGAGAGCATCAAATTTTTGTACCTTGGTCTTCTATTCATACGTGAGATACCCTTTAGCTACTGGTTCTCATCTATCCAAACATTCCCTAGTTCTTGTACCTCAGTGTGTTTCATAGGGGTCTTCCCTCTTGGCAGGAACTTTTAAACATCCCTCAAGAGAGCAACAATAAAACAGAAGCAAACCATGAACCTCCTGAAAAGGGAGGTTACAAAGTTGAAGTGCATATTCTACCAAGGACGGTGGACAAAAAAAGTATAATATACTGTAAGAGCCTTTCTGTTTCTGTTTTCTGACTACCTCTGTCTCAGTCTGACATCCCCGTGGATAATTGCTTGCTCCTAAGAGCCACCTGGTTGATACAAAAAAGAAATTAGTTCACAAGATTGCCTGCGTTTGTCTTTTGGATGGGAGTTGCTGAATAGCTCCACATCTGAGTACACAGTCCAGATTAAGTATAAATCTGGCTACATTAGGAAAAAGATAAAATAGGTAAAATTCTTTACCTCAGAATTGCTCTTTCTCTCAGACTTCGTGAACAAAACTTGTGACAGTGTCTGCTTCAGGTAACTTTTTTCAGCCTTAAATGAGCCAGCTCACATCCTAGTGATGGCAGCACAGGGGACTCATGGGGACTTGGACAAACCATGTGGGGACACTGGCTGTCACAAGCACCCTGCTCCCGTAGATTATGCTGCTGTTTGAACCTGGGCTGCCTGGTTTCAAAGTAAGGTGGCTGCTCTTGTAAGACTTTAATTTCATTCTTCGTTTTTCATCAGTAGAATGTCTCAGTGATGGCTGCAAGGAGCTTTCTTGGCTTTGCTGGTGACCAGTGCTCTGTGCATGGCTCCCCCTCTGTGCCCACAGGACACACCACAACTGGCCAAACATCCCGAGGATATCAGCAAGTACCATTGGAACAGCATTTCCTGTGTTTAGAAAAGTATAAGACAAAGACCCATCTTCACTGGACCTTTTGTACCAGCCCCATAGAGCTCCCTTTGAAAGGCACTACTCACAAAGCAAGACTCTAACCACTAATGAACATTCCAGGTAGCCCCTAGAGCAGCTGGTGAGTAGCTAAATAAAAGATTGGAGTGTAAACACTGGATTGAACATGTCTATTTGGTTCTTATAAGTTTAACCCTATGGATTTCCACCATTCTCTGGCTGCTGAATGAAGTAACTATGATCAGCACAGGACTAAAGTATTATCTTCACAAGAGCCTACCAGTAAACTCAGTTGATTATTTATAGTGCCACTGGAAAAAAAATTATTTTCCTTACCATGCTTTTTTTTTCCTCCTGGCAGTTAGCAGAAAGAAAATAACAAGAGCACTCAGATTTGTTTGTAAATTTTAAAACCGTTAAACAAACAAACCCAAATCTGAAAAAAAGAGCAAATATAAGCTGAAGTAAATAAAGCAGATGTAGATTTCAAACCACAACAAAAGATAATCAAAATATTTCTGCTCACAGGAGATATTTTTAAGGCCCATTTTACATCAATCCAGAATTATGCATTGAAAGAAAAATTGCATTACATGGAAGAGCTCATTTTACAGGTTTGGCAGAATAGGCTGACTGAACTCAGCCTCATCTGGCACCTATCCGTTATGAAAGATTGGGTGGAGCATTGGTGTCTCCAAACTATTCCTCTCTTCTAAATTTCTTTAAGAAAGATGGTTGTAGGACTACTGAAAATTATATTTTCTGTCTTTCTTTTTCCTAAAACCTGCAGCCCAAATACTTGTTCAAGTATGTACTGCATGGTCTTTAAAAGCCAGGCATCAGCTTGGATCATAAAATTATAGAATCATAGAATGATTTAGGTTGGAAGAGTCCTTAAAAGTCATTTAGTTTCAACTCCCCTGCCTTGGGCAGGGACATCTTCCACTAGAACACGTTGCTCAAGCCCCATCCAACCTGGTCCAAGATGCATGCAAAGAGCTAATTCTGCCTTTAAGTCAGATTTTATTCCATATGGTTGTGAAAGTCTTCATGTGAGCAAGTAGAGTGGGATTCCATGCTGTAGCAATCCCTGGACAGAGCACTAAGTGAATAAATCTTGCATGTACCTGGTCTGTCCTGGACCGCTGCTTGTTTGGGTTTCTATATCTCTTTAGAGACCTTTTCTACTTGGTTGATTACCTGATTAACCAAATTTATCATTTTCCCTCTCAGTTTGGAGGAGTAAGCTATATTTCCCTTTGATAGATGAATTCTGGGCAAACTGCTGCTTTAGATCCAGCAGAGAAGATAATCTCATGTGCAGTGATTAGCTCTTCAAGTGAATTTCACAGTTAGTTCCATTAGGAAACTGTCTTTACTGTTCACTTCTCTTAACTGCTCCTGCTTACATGACACACTTGTAAAGCTAGAGGTTTAGATTAGAGGATTTGTCTTAGTTTATGGCTATGCTGCTGTTAATTATATTAATGGTAATGCAATCTTACATTCCTTAGTTTTCATATACAATAGTCATTTTCTTGCATCTGATATTCTTGCTTCATGTTTTTCTCTCCTGTTTGCATATCATTTTGGAGTTTATGCCAACATAATGACACGCTATTGAAATCAGAGCCAGGACTCATTAGCTCTAGTAATTACCATCTTCCTCTGTCCTGGAGGGGTAGAGCATCACTCCCTTTTCTACTGTCAGCCAAGCTTTTCATTAGCACAGCCATCCACAGCGTTAACAAACCCTCTGGGTGAGCAGTGGGCTGCTCCTATGCTCACCCAGAGTGTAGGGATGGTCTTCTCTCAGCCAGTGCATCTCCTGCCTCTCCTGAATCACAGATATAACAGCCAATGCCAATGTACATTTGAAAATCTCCCTTGTTATGATTACTTTCCACATCAAATTAGAAAAATATTTTCTCTCAAATACCACTCAGATTTCTGCCCTTTGTTTCTCTTTCTCAGGAGTTTTCACTACTCTTTTCCCCATTGTAACCTTCTAATTGCCTGCTTCTTTTTTCCTGCTTCTGGGTGTTCCTCCTTGCACCAAATCATAACTGTGCTTGCCTCCTGTCTGCATCTCACCTCTTGCAAGGATCAAAAATACAATGAGCAAGAAGGATACATGACTGCTGAGAAACTCCACATCCAATGTCCCAGCGAATACCTGTTTGTGGCACCAATGCCATTTGGAGTAAAATAAATGCTGGGGGAGGAAGATCTGGGGACCTTGTTCCTTTTCATGCTGTAGATTTACTGAAAATCATTTCAGGATTGTGATGTACTGTTATTTATCTATGCTTTGCTCATGCTACTAAATATTTCTTTTATTTTGATTGAAATTCATTTAACACCCTTTTGTTAAAATGTTTTTACCATTCAGTTACGTCTTATTTGCTTGTTGAAACATGGCATAGGTAGGATTGTCTTAAGCATTAGCTTAAGCATTAACGTTTTTTCCGTCTCTTCAAGACCACCAGGGATAGGAAGGCAGTTATTTTTGGGGACCAACAATATTCCTTTCTCTTTGGCTGCTGGGGTTAAATGTCAAAGTTTGATTTTGATTTCTGACTGTCGTGTATCATTGCTTTTCTCCCACCACTATCTTTTCTCCTGACAGACATTACAGCTACATGACAACAAAGAGCTTGATCTATTTCCTGAAACCTCAGTGAGCCATGCAAATGACTCTGCAATAATCTGCAGATGCCATGATGTTTCAAGACCCAATCTGAATTTCTTCACTGACTGAATTGTTTGTCATTGTACTGGATCAAGGGTAAGGCCTTCTAGGGCTAATTGGCACTGCAAAACAGCTTCTGATGTTTTCTGTTAGGAAAGTGACATTCGAAGACTTATGCCATTAACTAGAAGATAAAATGGAAATAAATGACCTATTTTTAAAGACAATTAGATTCAGTTTTGGCATTTACATATATTTCTGTCATACAAGCAAAATCATTTACATAAAAATAAAGCAATTTGTCAAAGATGATGGCACCATTTCAGATTGGAGTCCAATAAAGAGAGGTTTCTTGTGGCAAAGCATCTATGTCATGTGCTTGGCTAGCCCTTCTTACCTGTATTCTTGGAAAGAAGTCAGACCATGAAGGGAAACAAATAGGCTTGTTTCCATGGATGCCAATTGATCTGTGGGCTGGGTTTGGGTTTGTTTTAGTTTTTTCCCCCATACACTCGCCTAGGTCTAGATCTTTACTACAGCATTTTCAGAGGCAGAATTTGATAATTTTTGTCCTCATCTGGATAAGATGTATTTTGAACCTTAGAGTGGATGCTGCCTCTTAAAAGAGCTAATCCTGGAGAGAAGGTGTGTGTTTGTACAAGGCCTCTTCCCTTTGCCTCCCCTCCTCGGAGCACAGTCTCCACCCTAGTGGGAGTCAATGTCTATCAACTACTCCTACAAACATTGGCCACCACAGTCACATGCTTTGCGACATAAGAGTTTTAGAAGTTCAAATAATGTAGAGGATGGCACAAGAAGTGCAGAATCTGAATCTGAAGTTTCTTGGAGTTCCTTGAATCTTGGAGAGGCAGCTTTGTTTTATGTGCTGAAATAGAGAGGGTTGTTTCGGATCTGGGAGCTTCAAAAAATGTGCTGGAATAGTATGGAGCTTAATCTGGAGCTAACCCATGCTGAAGTCTGCTACTGCAGGTGAAATTACCCTAGAGGCACATCTGATCTGCCATGGCCCTCATCCACCCAATCACATGCCTAACTTTAGGCCAATTAATAACTTTCCTCAATCAGGTTGCTTCTTTGAAGCTAATAGAGCTATTCGTATCTCCAGGTTAGGCATACACATTCAATTATCTTGTTTAATTACAATCTGTGATTCCTTACATTGGCCAAGATCTAGTGAAAAGATTTTATTAATAATGAAGTCAAAGTTGCTTATTTCCAATTCCTTTTATTATCTCACCAGGGAGCATTTGTATAATCAATTAATGAAATTATTATCTCAAATCAGCTTTCACAGTGCTTGAGAATTTTACAAATATTACAGTATAAGTATAACAAAAGGAAGAGACCAACTCCGTTAGTGTAGTTAAACCTTCAGAATTTATAGATTAGATCACAGAGAATTTAATTTAACATTCTCTAAAGAATTTCACAGGTCTTTTTCTGCAAGATATTTTCTCTCTAATCCATCTATTTTAGAGCTAGGGTTTTGCACTTCTTTTCTAGCTAGTTCATTTTTATCCTTAAGGGCACGTTGTATTTTTAAATTTCTGAATCTTCCTTACACTCTCACTTCCAAAAATAGCAAAAACCTCTTTTGGAGAAACATGTTCTTTATTTTGAATTGTTGGAATAAGTAAATAATACATCCTGGTGTTGTAAGTTATGTCTGCAGGTGTATAAACTCCTGAACTGGAGAAACAGACATTTTTTAACATTGTGAAAGAGGGAAGAGACTGTTTAAATTCCTTCTTAGACCTTGAAAACTTATGTGCCTCTGCATATTCAGGGACAGATATTGTGATATGCAGCCAGTCCTGTGCAAAGCTGAAAACGTTGCCTAATATTTGGTCTCAACAAGCTGGTATGGAGCATTTTGGTAGTCATCACTTGTATCTGGAAGTCTGTGGATTTCTGATCAAGTCCCTTTCTCTGCCTTTGAAATTACAGATAGGTGAAACAAACCCTGCTCTCAACATCACTTCACTTAAGAAAAATCTATTGTAATTTAAAGTGCTTGACTTACAAATTTTTTGCAACTCTGAAGTGCATTTGTAGCATAGATGTACTACACAAAAATCAGAGAACAAGAAGAAATCCCTACCTTCAACTTATTGGGAGTGAGACAAGAGTAGCACATCACATGTCAGATTCTTGATTACTTACAAGGGAAAAAAATCCCAGACAGTACTGGCTGGCTGAATCTGCCCAGAACAGGATTAATTTTTGCTATACAGCTGAATTGACTGATGATGGAATGGCCAATATTGGATGTGGTGTTGCTGTCAGCAGCACTGCAATAAAACAAAGCAATAAGGAACAGGGCCAGCACTCAGACCGCTGAGCAACATTTGTAAAGGTAATTCTACAGCTTTATAGTTGCTGAGAAAACATGTGCTTTGATGTGCTAAATTAGCGTGAAAACTGAAAGCCAAGGCTTAAAACACTCGGCATTGCAAAATAGTGTTATGGTATTTAGCACATAGAAATGACCTTCAAAGGAATAACAAGAGCATAACTGGAACTGAACAGACCTTTTTTTGAATAGAAAATGTACCTAATGATGGCATTTTCCCCTGCCTTGTGTCACACTAACACATCCAATGATGGCAGATGCTCTCTGTTATCCCAGGATAAGATGGAAGATCCCGGTCACTGCATGTCTGCCTGTGTCCCTGGGCAAGAGCTCAGCAGTTTGTGTGTGCTGGGCAGGCAGCTCTGCCAGGACATTGCCTGTGGAGCTAGCTGGCTATTTAGGTATGGCCTGGAAGTGGCTTCTGTGAGCTGCAGACTTCCCCTGAAGGAGTCCTGGGGCTCTGGACATAGCTGGAGGAGTGGAAAGAGATGTGTGCATGGACACCAAAGTGAATTGTTAGCTTATCGCTGTGTTCTTGACTTGCCTAAAGGGTTTTTAATGGCTGGTTCTTATTGAAAGAATTCAGCAAACTTACTGTTGATGCTTTCTGATAAAATGGTTCTCATGTTCAGCTGGGCATTTCAAGACGTTGAAATCTGAATACTTTAGAAAGGCACTGGTACATTGATGGAGTCAGCAGCAGTAAACATTTACTTAATGCTTAAATAACCAAATCCTGTGACACGGTGCTGCACCTTGTAAAACATCTACATGTGAGACAATGCCTAGACATGGGTATGCAATGCTTCCTTAGATGCCCTTGAGCACCCAAGAGACATGGCAAAAAAACCTACAGAAGGCTGGCATCCATCCACAGCCAGAGGCCCAGGGGTGTATGCTTGAAATACACGTGTGATTTCTCACCTTCTTGCACAATCACAATGCTGTAAACTTGAATGAATTGTAAAGTGGGTTGAAAGTGGGTTGTAAAGTGAGAAGTATACTTATGAAGGCATGTTTTTGTTGCCAGTTCTTAAGATATTTTTTAGATCTCGATAAGTTTCTAAGCAGCCATCTTATAACCCCTTAAACCTTCCCCACCTTCCTTTGTGATGCTACAGTGCCATCCCGTAAGCTACTAGGGCAATCTGTTACCATTTTCTGGCAATGTTACTCCATTTTATAATAAAAGAAAATGTCTGCACCTGCCTATTCTGCAAAGAAGCCTGTAAAAGGCTCAGGAAACTCAAGAGAAGAACAGCATTATTAATTGATTTGACAAAGACAGCTCTTACAGAGGGAAGAAAGGCTTTTGTATTTCTGAAGTATCTTCTAAGGACTTTTAATTCTGCTTTATTTCGAGAGAGAAGTGGTGGAGGGAGATTGTCATGTTACTGGTGAATAGAGGCATTCACACAAGCAAGTAAACACTGAGGGTCTCCAATGACTGATTTTAATCAGAAGTGATTAAAGTCAAGAAGGAGACAGTGTGACAACACGAATGGCTGTTCATGCTTTCCTAAAGTTCAAGGTTTCTAGAATTTCCAGTGTTTTAAGCACCTCCAGGTCGATTACATAAAAATGGACAGTGCTTGCAAGATTGTGTAAGATGCTCGTTATCAAAACAAGGGAAGAGGACAAAGACTCATCACTCAATTGCAGCAAAAGTCAGATTTGAAAGGCTTTGCCCTTCCGCTGGAAACACTGTGTGCTGGCTGCTTTCTTCAAGTATTGTAGAATGGTTTGGATCGGAAAGGGTCTTTAAAGATCATCTAGCCCAGGAAAACCAAGATCGTCTAGTCTGGAGAAGTGATGATTCCACCTTGCTCTTTGTTTGGTAGAGCCCCTGCTGTTGACAGCAGATGTACTGTGAACAGCTCAGGCAAGCCACTTGACTGGAGAAGTCTGAACTCCTGAACCCAGTGCCGGTGATTCACCATCATTTGGCAGCCAGAACCATAATTGGAGAAGAAATAAAAAACCCAGTGCTCAGCAAAGGTTGTTTAAACAGTCATTGGAATATCAAATAAATAAGGTGAAATATTTTCTTGCTAAAATGTGATTTGCAGTAATTGCGTATTTTATCTTTAACAGCTAGTTGTGTTTGTTACCTGTCTGATTTTTTTATTCAGACTTAAACTGTAGCAGCTTATTTAAAACTGCATTTATTATTTTTTCTATGCAGGTTGCATAAATGAGTGTCAATAGGAGCAATATGGAAATGAATCAATTTGTAATTACAATAGCATTAAATATATTTTGCTAGTGTCTGAATGGGAAACATTTCACATGAAAAATTAATTCCACCCACTTGAAATAGGAAATCAAAGTTGTGCATTAGTCCCTGCTCTTTAAAAATAGCTGATAGTCAGCTTTTTGTTTTCTTTCTTATTTTATATTTTAATTTTTCTGTGGAAATGAAAGTCAATGTTCTTTCTTTAAAATAGAATTATTTAAAGAAACAAGAATAAAGTCTGTGTTGGAAAAATTTAATAGCAGACTTCTGGATAATTTAGCTTGAACTGCAAGGCACTGGTAAATAAGTTTAGTTGGGGAATGGACCTGAAAAGAATTTCTGAAACAAACAAAGGGAAATGAAGTACCCATAGGTATTTTGTGCTGTTGTCCAAACCTTATCTACAAATCTGGGCTTCGTGTCATGCAAACATAGGATATTCTACTCCTATGTGTGTTAGAAACTCATCCCTGTGTACTTTCTTTCAGAGCTCCTCTCTTCATTGGTGGCTGGGAGTCCTGTCCTCTTCAGAGGAAGCAAAATATGTTTGAAGATGGAATCTCGTTCAAAAAACCAAAGGATATTAATTAGCATAAAATGAAATTAAATAACTTTAATTTAAGAATGAAAATATCTTTAGCTGTCCTAGGTGTGTGAAGATGGAGTCTGACTCAGCACAAATGAAGGAGACTGATTTTTTTTTCCTGAGATTCCCAACTGAAAACAAAGATCTTTTGTGGGTCAACTCTCAAAGTCAGTTTTTGTTGTCACTGATAAAATTGCATGTAGAGGGTGACACAATAAGCATGTCAGAAATGAGAAGCTACCGTTCAGCTGAGGACATTGAAACTTTAGAGTTCATGAACATCTTTTCAATGTATTTTCACTGAAATGCTATTTGAAGCATTCCCTCTGAAGAGTAGAAGAAAACCACATTGTCCTTTTTGCAGGAGTTTGCAAAATGCTAAAATTTATTTTTAACTAAAACTGTCAGTTTCCCACAAAAATATCTAAGAAATATTTGGAAATTTTCTTATGTATTTTAGTTTAGTGGTAACACTAAAATGCTTTGAGTAACTTTTGCTTTTTAATACCATGACATTGCAAAACCAGACATCATTTCAAGCTGAAAATTCAAACCTGGTGGTTTGAAAAGTATTGAAAGAACTTGATTGGCAGAATGTCCTAAGAGGAGAGACCTTCTTTCTTTTTCTCTTTTTTGCCAAACGAAATGTCACTGCAAGTGATATGTGCCTACATAAAGGTTCCGGTTTGTCAAAACATTTTTTTTTCCATGTAAAACCTTTGTAGAAAAATGCTTGACTGATACCAGTCCTCAAGACTTGTCGATCAGCAAAACTTTAGGTGCTTACATCTCATATAACCACTGCATAATGCATGATTTAAAGAAGAGCAGATTTTACAATTTTTTAAGACTGACAGAATGAACTGCAGAGATAATAGGCTTGGCCTGAAAATTCTAGTTCTGTTAACATACCCTGTGCCAGTGTTGGCCTTCCTTTCCTGTTTCAGATGCATTCTGGGCAGACAGAAAGCATGGCTCCATTGCTAAAATTTCTCACCTTACAGTACAGGCTAATATTTCAAAAATGAGCCTATGCAACTTCATTTGTGCCTGCATGAATTTACATGGAAAGCTACGTTTGGGGATTTTTTTTTCTGCCTTAGCTGTGTTTTGACAGCTATGTACTACAGATTCATCTGCAGCAGTCTGTGTCCAGATTATTGCTGAAAGCAGCAGGCCCTTTGTAAGTGTATGGAACCCAGGGAAAGTTACTGCAAAACAATAGGAATGGAATAAAAGAAGCTACTTATACAATGCCCATTTGAGGTGAAGTTCTCGAATATGTGCTTGTCCTTGCCCAAATATTGATCCCTATTCCCTGGTTAGTTGTTGGCCTTGGGTAAAGTACATAAAAGAAAGAACAGAAAGACTGTCACACAAACCATGTTCCGAGTGGTGAGGTTTGTGAAAGGCATCAAGAAAAGGCTGCATGACTCCAGATGGAAAGAGACAAACAGAGCCGGTTACGTGGAGCAAGCTGATGCTCTCAGTTCCTCAGTGGGGTCTAGAGCGCAGATGAAGGACATTGCACAGGTCACTAAGAAGGAGAAAAAGGAGGATCTAGTGATCACAGAATCACTTAAATTGGTAAAGACCTCTAAGATCTAAGAGGTCCATTAAGGTAGCACTGACGAGTCCACCACTAAACCATGTCACTAAGCACCATATCTAAAAAACGCAGTTTAAATGCCCATACAGGCACTAATTCGGTGATACGTGCCAGCTAATACGAATTGGTCAATAAAAAGTCATGTTAAAACATTTATATGGCTGATTAAGGGGAATTAAAAGGTGTGATATATCTTGACATGAGCATGACTTCTGGCATTGTCTTGCATAAGCAAGTTAGGGAATGATCTAGATGAAATAATGATGAGTGGGGTTAATAATTGCATTAAATTTACTCCAAAAACTGTTAAGAATAATTCCATCTTAAATTAGCAGTGCATTTTAAATGGAGTCTTATGGAGGTTTGTCTGTTTTGCCCAGTATAGACATTAATGTCTCAGAAGATGGAATCTGACAAATGCTTATAATCTTCTTAAAATAAACAAATTTGATAAGAGTTGGAAGTTCTTTGATGGGCCAGATTTTATTTTAAAATAATCTAGATATTTTGGAGAAATGATCCAAAATTAACAAGAGGGAGTTCAACCAAGGCAAGAGCAAAGAACTGTGGTTAAGAAAAAAAGTAAAACACGGCTATCAAATGAGAAATATCTGCCAGTGCAGCTGTACTGTGAAAAATCATTTGAGAGTTGGAGTGGAGTACAAGCTGGATCCTTTCTGGGAATGTATTACAAAAAGTGTAATATGCAAAGCACATGGAAATAAATGTATGTCTCTTCACAGTGCTGGTGAGACCTCAACTGGAGTACTGGTACCAGTCTGTAAAGTAGAATGAGAATGCATAGGAAACATACAAAAAATAGTAGTGAGAATGCTAAAAACTTTGGGTTGTATAAGAAAGCCCTGAACAAATGATCCTTTTTCTAGAAAAGAAGGTCAGGAGCAGAAATTACAACCTTTTCCAGCATTTAAACTGATTGACATAACATAGAGTGGTGAGCACTATTCTCTGTAACTGGGTTGTGGGGTAGGAACTAACCACCTTAACCAGCAAAAAGGACATAGAGATAAGAACTGGAAAAGGTCACTTTGGGAATTTGTTGGATTACTGTCTTAGGACAGTATTACAGATGGTTCAGGCCAGTGCCAGTTAGAGAGGTTTTCCCGGTAGTTACTTATAACTATGAGGGACCAGAGGAAGGTGTTGAGTAAATCGATTTAGAGAGCGCCACACGGCCAGCCCTGAATTTGTTGATTAACATCACCTCTTGGGGATTCTTCAGAAGCAGATTTGCAAAGAACTGTTAACTGCCTTGTCACACACAGACTGATGGACTGAGCAGGAGAAGGTGCCTGCAGGTGAAGACCTTGGTACACAATGTCTCAATACACCTGCTGCTTGGGTGCACAAAGACATCAGCGTGCGCTGTTCTTGTCTGCCTGTCTCTAAATGGGCACAGTCTCTATGAGAACAACTGCTTTGACTATGCAAATTCTACATTTTAATTGGGACACAAAGTAATCTTTGCAAATATCCTCTGCTAAAGATAATTAGGAATGGAATAGAAATCTCTATCAGCAACCTGGCATTGCCAGTTGCTAGCTGGAGAAATACATTCTTTGTCTGGTATGTTCTTACATCCTGTGCTGAACTGTTTCATCTTCTCCCTTTTGAAAATGTAAAACAATGATAATTTCCTTTAGCAATATGTGGAGATGCCCCAGATACCTAATAATCATGTCGAAAAAGTAATAATTCAGAGGCAATAGTGGCAGAGAGTTGGTTTCCAAGTTGTCAAGGCCTGAGGCTAGCAGTTGATGACAAAAAACTTACCTGAAGCTGAAGTCCTGCCTTGCATGAAGCCTGCAATGGTCTTCTCTGTTGCCTGGGAGTAGGACAAACTCTTGCCCAAAATAACACCAGAAAATGGGCTCATTAACCTCGGCATCAAGCCAAAGTTCAGTACTCTGGGGTACAAATGTCTTACACATTGGTTCAGTGATGTCTTGTGAATGTTGCTGTCAGGCAGTAGAGGAAATCAATTTTGAGGCAGAAGAATTGCAAACTCATAAATCTGAGATGTTCTAATAACACAGTCTTCAAGGAAAAATGAATAGAAGTGAGTTCCTTTTCTTTGAGGTTGACTGTGAATAGCTGTAAAATCTCTCAGCATGTGTCCTGGATTTGTGAACAGAGAATACGAACTTGTCCTGCTCCAGCTTATACTGTATTTCATTTGAGAGCAGGAGGAGATTTAGCCAGATAAATCAATGGGTAGTTCCTCTGATCCTTGTCATTGTACAGATCTTTCTGTCCTATGGTTGCAATCCTGTGATCTGTTGCTGAAAACTTTTGTATCCTTTTCTGCTATACAGGACCAGGACTGAGCAGCTGAATGACAGCTTTGTACATTTTAATCAACAGGACATTCCTAAAGAAAAAGTTTGTGTAAATTTTATGTGTCAAGGTCTCTTAAAATAAAATAATTTTCAGTGCTAGACCTGTACTTTTTCACATTGGCTGTAGGTCTCTTTCCAGACCAATAAGCTAAGATCAGTTTAATGTTCAGTGGTTAAAGTAGAAATGCTCCCTTTGTCATCGGGGAGACTTTGAATTGGATCCTTGACAGGATATTTTTAAGTATAGAAAATTATCACTTGGTCATTTACACTCTACTGTATCGTAAATCAATTTGATGGACAAGCTACTGTGTGAATGTGTATTACAGAAATATTGAATACAAGTGAGGTCAGAGGCTGTAGCAAAACAAAATAAGACCTGAAGACATACTGGGAAAAAAGATTGCTTCTTGTTTTAATGGAAAATTTTGTGGGTTTCTGTTGAACAGTGACAGTTATGTGCTATTTCTAACACTTAGAACAGGTAAGAAGAATACATTTGTAACTGATCTTTGGTAAATTCTTTGTTTCAACTGTCAAAATTGCCATCAGATAAAAATATTTTTCCAAGGAGTAACTTAAAAATCATCTATACTGTCAGTACTCCTTGATACTTTGCAGACAAACATTTTCAGTGCAGAATTGCCTTTAGATTGTAAAGACACACCAGTTTACTATAACACAGGTTCTGCTGAATGGGAAATCCAGTGATCCCATAGGAAGTCATGTAATCTTTGCAGCAGGCTCTGTGAGGCAGTCTTACAGTTCTTGCTTGCACTTTCACTAAGGGCAAAGACGTTTTTTTAAAATTGGAACATCCCACCCTAGAAAACTCTTCTGCATGGGCAGAAACACATCTGTACTGAGGAGAGTACTGACATGAACTTTCAGCTAGGTGTCTTGGCAACACCTGTTCCAGTGGGACGTGAGGTTAAGCTTGATGTTAGGGAAGTGACATAATATTTTCAACATATATGTTTTGATCTGGGACTTCTGGAATTACTTAAGGATTTGATTTCGTGTGAAGCCTCTCATTTTGGGAGAGCTGAAAAGGGCCCCTTCTCTTCTTAAACACATTTGCAAACACAGAGGGCCAGGCCCATCCCACTGCACTTAATGTACCTTACAGAGCAAGAATGCAGGAGGCTGGTCTCTGTGGTGGCATCCATTCAAAGTTGACTCTCCCTTCAGGGGGTCTAATTTTCACCAGTCTGGGTGGTGCAATCTCACAGTTTGCAGCTGAAGTCAAATGAAATCTAGTGAACTGATCAACCCCAGTGCTGGTCTAAAGGATGTGGCACCTCCTCACAAATCTCCATTTTAAATCTAGAAAGTAAACTGCAGCCTTACAGCCCAACTGTGTTGTCTTGGGTCTGACACTTGAAGAAGAAATAGCAAAACTGTCCTGGGAGGAGGCTAACAATCACATAATATGCTCCGTCACAAAGCCTGGCAGTTAAAACCAGAGGTTCGTTATAGCTTTTGAAAATCTCATGCTTCTCAAACCAAGCTCACAACTTCACAGGAAATGGCTCATCAATCTGACTTCCTCAAGGCTGGTAATTACTGGCTGATTGTTTTTCAATGCCAGTGACCTAATTAGAAGCTTTTAGCAACAGGACAGAAGACAGCCCTGAACACAATGAGCCCGCAATGCTTCTAGGCTATGTTACATTTGCATGGCCCCTTGCCTGCACATGTTGCTCAACCAACATGCCCATAAGCCATATTACTGTATTTGCATGGTGCTAAGGCCAGTTTGAAAGGCACAGCCTCTCAGTAGGTCCCTCTGGTCTTCTTGTGCCTGCTACAAGTAGGTGTGTGGCTTCTAGACAGCCTGGATTGTAAGAAACTGTGCTGGTTTTGGCTGGGGTTGAATTAATTCACAGTGGCTGGTATGGGGCTGTGTTTTGGATTTGTGCTGAGCACAGGGTTGATAATACAGAGATGTTTTTGTTATTGCTGAGCAGGGATTACACAGAGCCAAGGCCTTTTCTGCTTTTTGTACTGACACACTGGTGAGGAAGTTAAGCGTGCATGGGAGACTGGGAGGAGACACAGGAGACACAGGTGACCCAAACTGACCAAATGGATATCCCAGACCGTGTGACATCATGCTCAGTATATTAAGTGGGGGAAGAAGGAGGAGGTGGGGGGACATTTGGAGTGATGTTTCTTTATTTCTTCAAGTCACCATTACATATAATGTGGCCCTGCTGTCCTGGAGACAGCTGAACACCGCCTGCCCATGGGACACAGTAACTTCCTTGTTTTGCTTTGCATGTGCATATGGCTTTTTCTTTTGCTATTAAACTGTCTTTATCCCAGCCCATGAGTTTTCCAGCTTTTACTCTTCTGATTCTCTCCCTCATCTTGCTGGTGGGGCAGTTAGTGGATGGCTGTGTGGGGCTTGGTTGCTGGATGGGGTTAAACCTTGACCACAGCATTCATCTGACTGTGGGCATAGCCTACAAGACCACCACGACTGAAAAGTGCATAGTGTTGGATCCTGCTGTTCTGTGCTACATCTGGACAAGTCAACAGCTGTAGTTTCACAGTGTGATGTGGAGTATGAAAGCATGAAAGCTCCTTTTAACTCTTCTCCCACTGTAAATCCACACGTGGACCTCTGCAGAATAATAGCTGGATTGTCACAAAGTCCTAAAGAGACTTAATGAGGATCTCTCAGCATCTGGGTTTTTTTAGGATAAAGCATCCTGAACTTCTGAAATATTTTGCATCCTGTTAGAAACAGAAATCTGACATTTCTCGCAGTATGAGAACATTGAGAACAAAGCATCTACAAAATGGTTAAGGAAATAAGGAAGGTTATCAACAGCAGAGGAAAGGAGAAACAACTCCGTGGGAGCTGACAGGAGTTTCTGACTCCTGCTAACTGTATAAACCCCAGTCCACATGAAAATTACTGAGCAGGTGACAAACAGATTTGTCCTGACAATCTTCAAAGTTGATGGCTGGTGTTTGAGCCCTGCTGGAGTGAGTTACTGAGTGGAAAGATTGAAGCAGCAGTCATTAGAAGGAATTGAACCGATTTAGATGAAACAAATCTAGCGAACATTGCAACATTTTATTTTGGTTTGCATACTGATGCTTTGAAATGTCTACTACTGAGTCACAAATTAGAATAATTTTCCTGGCTAAACTTTCTCAGTTTTGTTTTTTAGGCTGTTTTATTTACAGCACAACAGATATTGATGCTGTTGTCTGAGCTGTGATGGTTTGGGCACTAGAGAAAACATTCTGTAAATTATTTTTCTATTTCCCCTCATCTGAGTTGAAATACTAGTAATTTCCAATAACCTTTAGGAAAGTCTTGCTCAGCATGTATTTCTTTGTATGATTGTAAATGCCAGCATTTCCATTTGCGGTGTTTCAGCTCTATCTCATCTTTGAAAAATCTGTTAAGGCAACTTTGAAATATATCCTTCAAAATGTATTTGGAATATCTTTAACTTTCAATTTTGCCTCCATTCTCTTTTCTATATGTTTAAAAATCCATTTTTCCCCTACTCTTCCAACTTGCTGATTGATTTGTTTTTCTTCAGAAACTGTCTGAAGGTTGTATAATGAAGCTAAAATGAATTCAACTTCCATCAGTCTCCCTTCCCTTTGGAATCCTACAGCTATTGTATTCACTTTTAAAGCATCTGAATCTAAGATGGAAGGAGGTTTCCAAACAGCAATTCATCTAAATGTGTCCTAGTCCATAATTTCTGTGTTTGTGCCTGTCTCTGCCTCATACAGTTTACACAAGGGACAACTGGGTAATGTATCTGGAAGTAGAAGACATATATTTTCTTCACAAAAATATACATTGCACTCGGAACTTTTTGTACTTTCTGTAATAGCTAAAATGGTAAAATAATGACAATGCAAGTTATTTTTTATTATTACTGAGGCAATAAAAGTAATAATTATGGATTATTTTGCAGAGTTTTGTGGATATACAGCTTGTGTAAAGTATTATGAGTGCTGCTTTTGCTGTTGTTTTGCATACAGATAACAAGTTATCAATTTTGGTATCATCCTTTTTATGTTAAAAAGAGTACTCGTAGAATACTATAAACATTTTGAAATGCATATGGGAAAAGTTCACTTCCCCCCAATTTTTGGCTATGAATCTACAGATCAAGGCAAAAAGCTGAGTTTTGAAATGTAATTGAAAAGGTATGATGGTGAAAAAGTCACTTTTAAGTGATGCATTCTTACTGTGGAAAAAAGGAAATCTATTCCAGCCAAAACCAAGGCAACTCTCTTCTTTATCTTCTAATTTCAGAAATAAATCTGTAAGTCTGAGGACTTGGTATTCGATGTGCAGTTCATCTACCCAACAGTTTCCTAGCAGAGATTTTTATTGTTCAGAAGCTGCTCTTCAGCAGCCACCAAACCTGGGCTGGCCTTTCTCTGCCAAGATTGAACTTCCAAGTCTGGTGTATCTCGTAGTGGAAGGGACAAGGACAGGATGAAGCTATCAGGCCAGTCATGGGCCTTGCAAATAAAGACATTTAAAGTGATTCAGCTTATTAGACAGACAGTGGAGAATATGAAGTGCATCTTTAATTTATTGCTTTGATATCGTTTGCTGAGCAGGAGTGTATGTCTATGTCACATGTATTTCAGCAAGATCCATATCATGCATCTGCTGAAAGTCTTCCAGTGTTTTAATCTGATGACAGTTTGCTTAGTCCCTGCCTGCTATTAATGCTCTGGTCTATTAGAAATGTCAGAGTTTATCCTGTGCTGTACTGGGCAGTATGGGAGCTTTTAAGAGAGCGGAATGATTACCCCATATCCAATAGTATTTCCTCTTTTCAGGAAAGCAAAAGCATCTTTGATGTTTGTGATTTGGATTTGATGTCTGCATGAGCTGGGGTGGATCTGGACATCTTTTTTTTTTCTGTGTTTCTTTTTCTGTGTGCTCTTCTTGCTCAGCCAATGAGCCATACGTGGTAAGACACAGTAAACTAAGAGCAAGAGATGGAGCTGGGGGTTTCACCTTTGTCAGGCTTCATCATCAGTCCTTTCCCCAGCAGCTGCCCACCTACGTTGGGTATGCCCTGAACTCCATGGCATGTCCCCAGATCCCTCCCTCCTTAAGGGATATATAATTCATTATCTGCTTGCTTTCCTCTGAGAATATTTGGGAAGGGAAGAGCAGGATCAGCTAAATGAAATCTGGTCTTTTCCTTCCAGGCAGCTCAGTCACGTTAGCCAACCAAACTGCAGGCTGCTGCCACCTCTGCTGGTGCTCACCAGAGCAATTCAAGTTTCGCTGAAACCTGGAAAGGAACTTCTTCAAAGCAGTTTCATCTTACTGAAGAGAACTCTCTGCCAGAATGTACACCTAATGTGCATCACAACTTTACTTCTGTTTTTTCCAAAATATCCTGTTTGGCTTCTACCATCCACTCTTTCCACATGAAGAAGTCACAGAAGAATCTCCCTGATAATTTGTGACCAAACACATCAATCCACCTGTCAGCAGCAACATGACAGAATGGAAAGAACAGCATAAAGTCGAAGCAGCATAACCAAAATAAGTGTCAATCCAAAGGGTGTGAGTGGTAAATCCTCATGTTATAGAAGCATTTTTACACCACTTGCCATCTGAAGCTAAGAAGTTGGGGGTTTTTTGTGGTTTTTTTTTGTTTGTTTGTTTGTTTGTGGGGTTTTTTTGTGTTTTTTTTTGGTTGTTTTGTTCTGTTTTTGTTGTTAGTTTTTTGAGTTTGCTTTTTTTGTGGTGTTTATTTGTTTTTTGTTTGGTTTTTGTTTGTTTGTTTCTAAAAGCCAGCAGCTATTTTGCAAAAGAGAATGGTCATGGTGTAAATTCTTGTATCCATTTTAGGTCTATGCAGTGGCCAAGAGGTTTTCTGCATTGAACCCTTTTAAATGTATTTTAAATGTATTTTATAGTAAATAGGATGAAGAGGTTCCAAATTTGGATACCTGGCTCAGTCAGGTCTGAAGACTGTTCAGCAGAATGTCAGTAGCTACAGAAATAGACTAAAGGGAAGCTTGCAAGTCTTCTGGAAAAGCTTTCAGAAACAAGACTGCCAGACAGGGGGTTTGCAGTCTTTCAAAGGACTAACAAAAACCTATTCAAGCTTTTGTGCTTAGCATGTTGATGATGTGCAGTGAGAAAGAGCATTGGGAAATGTTGGAATATGACATTCAAAGATGTTTTGTGTCAACTGGGATGTGTAGTGTGATTGCTAGGGCCTGGAGACCTGACAGGAGTTAATAACCCACAGGAAAATGTGTGATAGTTGTACGCAAAGGCTTCTCTCCAAGCGGCTGATTAGAGAACACAAAGGAAAACTGTCTTTGGGCCTTCTGGATTCAGGCAGCTGGATGTTGATGGGGCTTTTTTTGTCATCAATTTGTGGTGACTCACTGTGACATGCTCTTTGTTCTTGACATCCTCTTGGAACAGAAGGCCACACACGACAGATCCTGTTCTGAAGGGGCATGTTGACTGAAAACATTGGAGTGAGCTGTGGTGGTGAGAGAGGCTGAACAGTTAATACAAATATTCATCCTTGGATGGAGGAGGACCTGGTGGTGATCCCAGCAGAGCAAGTAGTGGCCTCTGAAAGATGTAGGCATGGAAAGAGAAAGCAGCTGGTAGAAAGATGCTCAACAGCAGGGTATCTTTCCTTAGTTTCATAATATTGATAAACTGCCAAAGTTGGTTCCCAGCAGAGTCCACAGCATGGTGCTGATAAAGATTTGACATGAACAGATCTGCTACACACTGGGAATCCCCAGGACCTCTAGGAACTCCAGTGTTGAGTCCATCTGTGAATTTCAAAACACAGAGATACAGAAAATAAATGGCAACAGCTTTACAACTGTAAATAAACCACTTCTCTCATTTGTCTCATCAGGCAGTTATGTCTGTGTTTCAAAGACACCAGTAAATCAACACTAAGGCAAGTCTGTAAATTCCAAGGCTTCTGCTATTTTCTTTAAACTTTTGCTCCTAATCTGTGTTAGACTTTGCCAAGCACAATCCTGACAGAAGAGCTCTGCTGGAGCACTGCTATGCAGAAAATGAGGGAGAAAGTTGGGGTAGCTGCAAATATCATAGAATCATAGAATATTATGGCTTGGAAGGGACCTTAGAGGTCATCAAGTTCTAAACCCTGGCCCGTAGGTGTAGGGACACCTTCCACCAGACCAGGTTGTTCAAAGCCCCATTGAGGTGATCACTCTGACCTTGAGCACTGCCAGGGATATGTTATCCACTTCTCTAGCAACCTGTGCCAGGTCTCACCATCCTCTGAGTAAAGAACTTCTTCCTAGCATCCGATGGAAATGTCTCCTCTTTTAGTTTAAAACCATCCTCCCCTGCCCTGTCACTACATCCCCTCCAACTCTCTTTGTAGTCCCCTCTAGGTACTGAAAAGCTGCTATAAGATATCCCAGCACCTCCTCTTCTCCAGGCTGAAGAACCCAAACTCTCTCAGCCTCTCCTCATAGGAGAGGTACTCCAGCACTCTGGTTGGCTTTGTGGCCCTGTGGTGGTTTGGCCCTGGCTGGACACTGGGTGGCCACCAAAACCACTCTATTAGTCCCCTCCTCAGCTGGACAAGGGAGAGAAAACAGAAGGCTCATGAGCTGAGGTAAGGACCAGGAAACATCAATCACCAATTACTGTCACGGACAAAACTTAGGGAAATTCCCCCAGTGTTCAGCCTTGTGTGCTCTTGTTCAAGTTCAATCTATTTTCTCACACTATAATTACCAGAAGGAGAAATAATTGGCAGTGAACAATTCTTTTGTTATATTTTTGTCTTTCTTCTGCTTGAGAGCTGTCTTTGTGCAAATTATAATATTAATAGGTCTGTTCCTTGTAAATCTAGATGATTATGTGTGCAAATATGTTTTAGCCTATATCTTCTTCTAGAGTAATTATGACTACTAAACCAAAAATTTTCCACTAGGTTTGGGGAAAACTTGTCCAATGTGAAGTGACTACTGCCAAATGCTTATAATATATTCAAAGTATATTTATGTTTGAGTTTAGAAATATCTCCTGTATTTGAAAAGGAGAATTTCTGAAGGAGTGTGCAATTAATAAAAATTGTCTTGAAGATCACTTACATAGGTATGTGAGTAACACCACAACTTATATCTTTTAATAAACATACTTTCTTTGCTTTGAAGTGACTCCTTGTCTCTCCTTCCTGCAATAAATCCAGTGCCCTACAGCTAATATAGGCAGGCTTTTTTGCCAGAAATCAAACATTAGCCTTACAGTCATAGGAATGGCAAAATAATAAAATAGACATTTAAGAAACTTGAAGGTTTACAGTAAAATAGATTTAGCAAAGCTACCTCACCCATCTTCTCTAAAAGACATTTATTCTCATTTTCACTCATTTAAAAAAACTTACTGAGCAAATTGCTGTTTTCCTTCTGAGAAGTGTCTTTCTTTTGATTCATCAAAGTGCCTGGTATCAAGGGAAAATGTCTGTGGGCAAACACCTCTGACAAAATGCTCATTAGCTGTGCCTCATTTTCATCCGTTTGTTTTATAGAGTGAGCAGTCACTTTTGCAGGCTGAGATTGATCAGCTGAAATGGCAAATGTGGTGAAAGTGCTCAGAAACATGCCTGGGATGTAAAAAGAAACACAGTGGATGACTTAGCTTGCTTGCTGTCGTTCCTCTAACAGAAGGGGAAATATCAGAATCATGAATATTGTAGGTCCTATTAAACCAAAATAAAACAGAGAATATATAGAGTGACTTGGATCATGAATTTCTGAAATCAACAATGGAAAAATAGCTTCAGATTCAAGGCTTTTTTTTTTTTTTGAGATATGGCAGAAAATGAGAGGCTGAGGGAATCAGAGATTTTAACACCACCTGCTTTGTGATAGAGGCATGACAATGGCACAGGAGTGGAACCATCATCCCCAGGGTGAGGTCCTGTTCAGAGTTCATTGAGAACTCTTACAACACCAGTGGTCAAGCTGAGTCAGACCCTAGGCTCACCAAGCTCAGTATCACACCTCTTACAGCAGAAAAAAGCAGATACCCAGAGGAGACCATATGGACAGTGCAACATAAATGGCCTTCTCTGAGTGCTGTCCCAGCCTTCAACCATTTGTCACTCAAAGTATGATCCTAAAAATGCTCTGCTCTTTCATGAAGCAGTCCCATGAACAGCACAAAATTATGGCTGAGTTGTGTGGGTCTGAAGACTGCCAGCATAAATATTGAAAGATACCTGGGAAGAAGTTCTGCATTTCTTGTTCCTCATGGCAAGGTTTCCCATTCCTCTGCTAGGCTCAAAAATTCTCAGTTGGCAGTCACTTACCCTTGCCTATGAGAAAATAAGTGGAGATTTACAATAAATGATTGAAATTTATGAGACAGTGGTCTTGTTTGGGTTTTCCTTGCCTCATCCATAAGGGATCAAGTTCACACCCAGGATTGCAGTGTGATAGAAATCAGCATGAAATTTGCTTAAAAGTGTATTCCTGTCCCCAAATGCTGGAATAGATGCACACTGCTTTTGCTTATGCTCCACACAAGTTCTATCAACTGCAGTATTAGAAAATTTTCCTGGCACCCAGTAAAATGTTTTGCGTATTCAAACCATATTCAAAGAGTAAGGTATCAAAAGTAATACTGTCTTGCTTTGATATTTTGAAGAATTCCTAGAATCGAAAACTGCAGTTTTGGCTCTTCCATTCTACTCTTCTTTTCAAGAAATTTCTATAATTTCTTGAAAATTATAGATGCTAGATATTCTGAGGCAGAATATGTAAAATTCATAACAGACATATCCAAGCTGAAGCTGAAGAAATTACAGTTTTGGCAATGACAGAGATGCACTTAGAAACATTGCCAAAAATCAGTGAACATCTTCTATGTAAGGAAATATTAATTCATCTGGCAAAAGAGAAGATCTGAGAAAATCTGCTGACTTCATCTGAAACAAAAAGATAATCTTACTTTTTTTCTCTTGTGAATCTCGAAGACTTTTAGATAGAAGCTCTTTAGCCTCAGTCTTTATTTGGCTTGTTATGTTGGTTTAAATTTCTTTGCTTTCACCGCCCAGGTTTTTAGCATCGTGATTAAATAGTTACATATTATTCCATAGTTTCTTTCAGGATAGAAAGATAAAGTTTGGGAATTAAATCTAATTTGATGAGATACAAGACCAAAAGTGCCCACTCAGCATTTGGGCTTGGTTCCTAGCTATTGACCATGGCTCTGAGGCAACATGGGAATTGTTGAGAAAGGTAATTTTGTTGACTGTTCCAAGCTACCAGGCTATCAGGAGAGAATTATGGCTGTGCTTTTGTGTACATCCATTCTCATTTGACTCAGTTGTAAGCATCTCCTTGTTAAAGAGGAAATTCTAATTAGAAAAAAAGTCAAGAACACAACAAAGACATTAATCTACTGCTTCCAAACTGCTGCTGTGTATCTACCAGAAATAAATTTCAGACACTATGGCACCCATTAATGTTACAAAAGACTGCTCAAGAAAAAAAAACAGCTCTTCTATGTGATACTGGATATGGTGAAAGCAGCAATGTTTGAGACAAGTGAGTCAGTGATCTTCATCCTAATTCAGAACCTAATCCTCTTCCTCCTGTAGCAGTTTTAGATCTTTGTTGTTGACTTCAATGGAAAGAGGATCAGCCCTATTGGTTTTGTGTGGGGAGCTGCAATCAGATTAAACAAAGTCAGCATTACTGGTTTGAAGGATTTATGTTATTGCAAGCATTTATTTATTCATTAAATGAATATCTCATCATAGTGAGGGCTATATTCAAAAGACAAATCAAGATAATAACATTGAAAATATTGCTGGTTGCTAAAAAGAATTGAGATCTACGCTCTATCATGATTTTCCTTCTGCCTTGCCCTACAATGTCTTAATACATGGTGAATTTCTGGAACAGGGATGTTCCTCAATGCATGAGACCACCCTCCCTCCCCCTGAGCTGGAGGCATCAGGCACTACCTGCAAAGAAAGCCTTGACACACATTTCTTATTAGGCCAAATCTTACATGAGATCTACTGTGAAGTATTTTCTATTAAAATTTTTATAGATATTATCACTCAGTATCTGAATGTCTTCCAACAGCACTTTACAGTATGAATAACATCTGTCACATGTTGTTTGTTCTCTCTTCCTTTTGGCACTTGGGGAATGGAAATGAGTGCAGTGACATTTCTTGTTCCAGAAGGGATTTTAAAGAAAAATAAACATATATTTACAGGGATTTTAAAGAAAAATAAACATATACTTCCACGTATTTATGTGTATAGAAATGACAGAGTCAAAGCAACCTGCTTTGTCTGGAAGAACCACGTTTCAGGGTTACAGTGGTTCTAACTATGGGGTACTTCATTACCTCAGTCAGCCCTCACAGCCACTCTTTTCTGCACAAACAAACTGTACCCCTTTTCTAGATGCTTCCATTGTCCTCTTTAATACAATTGCCAGCTACAGCCTTCATCCTGAGAATTTTTGAACGCATTTTTTTCAGACCATTGAAGCCTCAGCAAAGAAATCAAAAGTGCTAGTCTGAGTGAGCAGAAATTGATTTGCTCATCTGTGTTGCTGAATTGCAATGTGCAGTTGGTCTTAATGCGTTATTACCTCAATTAAGTCTCCCTTTTGGGGAAAAAAACCCCCAAACTTCTTTTTACTTTAAGCAACAAGATATAGGAACCTCAAGGTATAGGGTGACATGGTCTGTCAGCTGATGTAGCACCTCCTCTGGGCCCCAGCCAGTCGAAGCAGGATCTAGGAATGCAGGCAATTTGTGATAACTGGACTGAATCTGTCAGGAAAGAAGGATTTTTTTGCCTTTTTCTTTCTTTCTTTCTTATCTCAACAGATAGGACTGAAAAGTTTGGCCCACTTTTTCCCAGATTTAATACAGGAAGATTATGTTTGGAAAGATGTAACTTCATATGGAAATTTGAGGTCTGTTTTGTTTATTTTAGTCCCATATTGATTTAACACACTTTCAAGCCAGTTTGAAGGAAGATGAATAAGGAAAATCTAGAGGGATCTGCTAGGGCTCCTGTAGCTTTCCACACCAAGCTGGAAGGGCTTAGCGTCTGGAGGAATGGGCTCCAAAACGTGGCAGCTAGGTGGGATACCCAAGGACATCTCAAACATCTCTACATCCTTAAGTTTGGGGAACTGGTCTAAGCTTGCAGAACAGCTTACAGGACACTTCAGATCAATCTGGAATGATACATGTGTGGTTGTTGGCTCACCAAACTCCACTGACTAAATTGCACTTACATGACAAAATTAGTACAGGTGTTAAACTGTACTCCATCCATGGCTTTTCCCATGGCTGTAGAAAATGCCTACAGGTGTTGGCATTGGAAAGAATAAGGAGTTCCTGAAAAAGAGCTCAGAAAAAGTGCTGCACTCCATGAACTGAAGGAAGTTCAGTCCTCTTCCTCATCGAGGGCAGCAAACGACTGTCAGCTCCTATGGCTTGGAGGCACAGATGCAGAAGGACAGCTGGGGCTGTTCTGCAGTGTGTGAGAGGGTTGTGTGTAAGGGTTCTGCTTCACAGGTGAGGAACTATGCTGAAGAAACCAAGACACTCAAAATTTCCAAAAGTTTTGAGTTCTCCCCCACCTCTGTTTCCTACCATGTCTCCATGTGCCGCACAGCAATGTGGTTGTGGCTGGCTTGGAGATGCTGATGGTAAGTGAGAGTGCAGAGCCCACTGATGACAGCAGTGAAGTTCACCATGCCAGTGGTTTGGGAGGAAGGTGAAACCTGTTTCAGGAGTGTTTCAGAGGGCCAGAACAGATTAGTGGAGAATTAGGAGAGTTCAGGAAAGTGTGAAAGAAAAAAGATGGAAGGTGCTTTGGGCAGGGCAACTGAATCTCTTGATATATTGCCTTCCTGACCTTCAAGTCATCTTCTTCTTACAGCCAGCTTGGTATTTCTGGAGAGCTAGGACCTGTTCCTGGGCAATTTCACCCCAGAAAGGTTCATATTCTGGTATATTTGCTCCTTCAGTTCCCATGTCCCTCTGAGATGTGAGATGCCCTATGCCACACACCCACCCTGTGCACACATTGGACTCAGCCAAGCTGCACCACACTCTACTCATCTCCTCTGCTCCCCTGTACTCATGCTGGAAACCAAAGCTGCCTGGGACAGACCTGCAATGTCTCAGCACAGCTCCAGGACAAAATCAGGGAGAACAGAGCCAGAATATGGCACTGGTTCATCACAGTCCAAGGCAGCTGTGTCCCCTGACACAGCCTTGAGAGGGACCTATCTGTGTGTTTTGCAAACGGAGCAAGAGTGCCACACTTTCAGATTGAATGAGATGGATACTTACCTTTTATGCATATGTTATGATAGATCTTACGTACACAAATTCTGGTTCTAGGCTCTGACTATGAATGCTCATATGATTCATTGCAAAGCATTAACTGGAGGGCCAGCTGTCAGTCCATTGCTGTATTGCTGTAGCAGAAGTGAAAATCTCTGAAAATTGTCAAATTGTCCTTTCAAAGCAGTGGAAAGAAATGACTTTCCACTGTCTAGTGCAACAGCCATTAATTTAAAAAAAATAATCCAGGTCAAGAAAATCTGGCTTCATGTAAAAAATATTATTCCAAGCAGAAAAACTGACTGTGTGAAATAAGATATGATCAAAATGGACTTTACAAGGTGGGAAGTCATTGAGACCTACTCCAACAAATGTTTTTATTCTTGGAGCTCCTTATAATTGTAACATAGAAGTCAATAAAGTGCAAAGAATGACAAACATTTCTAATGAGCCCTCTCTCAGCAACACCATTGAAGTGTTCAACCCATGAAATATTTCACTGAAAGGCAAATGGTTCTTGTCAGATTAGGCTAATTCTCCAAGAGAAATAATATTGTTTTAGGAGCCAGAAGCGATAAGTTGGAGAGCAAAGGAAATGCGTAATGAATCAAAATGGCTGAAAAGTGACAAAAAACAATTAAACAGCTGAATGTTTTCTTAACTCTGTGCTGCGGAAACTGCACACTGGAAGATATAATTTCTTGTTCTCAAAAGGTGGCAATCTGACACCAATCTTCAAGTTAAGGCTGGCAAACAACCTAGAGGGACAAATGTCTACCATTATTCTGGCTGTGGACAATACATTTGGACCAATCTTTATTGCATGAAATCTTGAAAAAATGCATTTCCTTCTCTGCAAAATCAAAACTTAGTACAACTCCAGAGTCCAGAAAGATGAGCAAAGGTTTTGTGTGTGTTTAAGACAACTGTGAAAATTTCGGGAAGAATCCAGGTAGCTTTAGCTTGGGTTTTTCTCCACATTGAGTAGGTACAGGGAAGATGTTCTATTAGCAGAGGCATGACTCCTCTATTTCTCATCACACAGCACGAATGGGATAGTGCTGTCCAGCTTATTTGCAAACATCTGTGAGTAACCTCACTAAATATTGCCCAGTGATATCAGAAATTAGTGGGGGGTCATGGAAAAGATCCTTTCCTTCATGTCTTGCCTTCCAGTATTCCCCACCTCCTCATTGTCATATTTGGCTCACTTTATTGTACGTTACTACAAAGATTCCAGAAAAGATGCCAAAATACCTGTAAAAATATAAAAAACTAGAAATCTCAGTTTATAAAATATAAATGAGATTGACAGCCTGTGAGGTCATAGGAAGAGAATAAAGAAAAAATTGGAATTAAATGTTGCTCGCATATTCCCACATTATTCTCAGTAATATTTATCCTTTGCTATTTTAAGATAGTGGTATCATTAGGTGGGAGAACTGGGATATAAACATGAAGTTAGAAGAATTTATCTGGAATGTTCTTTGTAACTCACAGAGATGAGGGGATGATACAGAGATTATTCATGTCCAGACTGGTCAGAGATTAGTCCCAGTTATCCAGACCTGAGAATTTCTATCATCTCTGTGAATGCAGTTGGAATATGGATACAGCTCAGCAGCTGTGTAATCTTGGACAACCTTCCTGACTGGAGGCAGGAGGTACCTTGCCATAGTTTTTGCAATTGAGTGCAATCTGTTATGTCCTGAAAATTGTTTTTGTGCCCCATCCTCATTTTGGGTGCATCATACGTCGCTCAGCAATGAGGCCAGAGGAATGGTCTGGGATTAGTTTTTGCTTTCATGAAAACAGAATGAGATGGGAGATTACTTTAAGTGCACTTCCAGCACCTCTCATCTGTGTTACTTGGCTCTTTGTTCAATCCTTTCATGTGTAGGAGATGAAGCACGCTGCATACACAGAGCACACTCTGTATCCTGCATCGATGGTGGCAGTTCTTTCTCAGTTGTATTTTTCCTCATAATTTATTTCGAAGATGCATGCTTACTTCTTTGAATGTTTTGTAACGCACAGTTTCTTATGGGGGAGCCCATTAGCTCTTTGTTCTCACATTTGAGTAGGAAAGCAATCCATCAGTCAAAATTAGACACACTGAACCAGGCTGTGCAGTGTGACAGAGGAATGCTCACTGTGAGGGAGGAGGAAGTTCATGACTGATGACAGTTGTAGTTTGACTTCATTGGTATGGCTTAAAGTATTTTAAGCAAGCATGCATTGATTAGCATCTTTCATTGTGTGTTTCTTCATGAATCACAGAAGAGTCCAGGTTGGAAGGGGCCTAGGAAGATTATCTGGTCCAACTGTTCATTACATCTTGAAAACCTTCATTGATGGGAACTCTACCACATCCCTGGGGAGGCTGTCCCAGGGATTTGTTGTTATCACTGTTATCACTGCCACTTGCATTCTCCTTATGTGAAGAGAGATCCTCTTTCCAGCCACCCTGTAAGTACTGGAGAACTGTGATGAGGTCCTCCCGAGCCTTCTCTTCTCCAGGGAGAGAAGACTTGGCTCCTTCAGTCTTTCTTCATAGGGCATATTCTACAGCCCTTTTGTCATTTTCATGGCACTCTTTTGGACTTTCTCCAGTCTGTCTGCATCTTCCTTGAGTTATGGGGGTCAGAACTGAACACAGTCCTTCGGATGAGGTCTGACAAGTGCCAAGTAGAGTGGGATGATCACTTTTCTATATTTACTGTTAAAGCCTCTTAATTCTTTCTTTCTTTCTGAGTGGAAGTTCTATTTTTTGGAGTGAATGTCCCAGGTAGACATGAAGTATCAGGGGAAATTGCAAAAATTGGTGGAAGAATCTCTCAGTCTTGTGTTTTAACTTTCACATTACTTTTAATTTCATGTATCAGAGGCATCTCAGTAATTTATCTTAATAAATGTATCATTTACTAGTGAGATTTCTTTTTTTCCTTTATAGTTTATTCTACAGCAACTTGAAAATTTAATTTGCTGAATCTAAATCTCACTGCTGAGCTGGATTTTTTGAATCGATAATCAGACTGTAGCCGAATAATGAGGATAATGGATAATTAGAAAAAGCATATGGCTTCCTGCAGCTTCATTACTCATGCCAGAAAATCATTGGGTGAATGCTCCTAGTCCAATATATTCCCTGAATGCTGAGCAAGCGAAACACAGCTAAATCCTGTGCAGTGCTCAGCCTGAATAAACTGTGGGAGTGGTAATGAAACCCACCCCCCTCGCATTCCCCACACCACCCATGGCATTAATTTTACTTCTCAGAGAGCAGCAGTGAACCTTTATTATCGATTGCACCCACTCTCCAGATAACCCAAGATCTGATCAGCAATGCAAAATCCTACGTAATGACATTAATTCCTTCTATCCTGAACATATGTTGGATTTCTCTCTGTGGGCGAGGGCATCTCAGGTGGACAGCTATGCACACAGTAGGTAACATTTGAACTATGAAGGACCAAGGTTTGGTCTTAAAGCAATCAATAACAGTAAGAACTAATGGAACAACTATCGGTTTCTCAGTAGATATTAAATCTTTATTGCTTCAACATGTCAATATGTCGCAAGGTTTGGAAATGCGAATTCTCTCCTCCCATAACGCAGCAGAGATAGCATCTCTAATCTTACCTTATTTATTCTGTTTAAGTCTTTAGATGGCTTAAATGTGAAAGGAGTGCTAAAATCATGCTTAGTAATAAGATGCAGGGCAGTGAGTTTGTCCTTAACTGTTCTTGGACCTCTTAGCTCACCAGGTGACATGCTCAAGTGCTTCACTGCTAAGCTGATGTAAGGCAGCTGTATTAGATCTTGCTAGAACAACCTGATTTTAGAAATGTTTATCAGCAGGGTCTTCCTTTCTCTCTTGTTATTTATCTGTGTACTCACCATTTTCTCTTAAGCATTAAGATCTCTTATTCACCGTATCTGTTGGTCGCTATGATAGTAATTGAGGTTTCTGAGAACTTACTACCAACGTTTGCTACTTTGTGATCCTCCTTTCTCTTTGTGGTGTTTGGTGTCAGTCTCTGATCAACAGGCAGCGGATTGCGTTGGACTTTTCAGACACACATTGGTTACTGCAAATTTTGACCTCCAGGGTGTCTTTTGGGCAAGAGATTACAAATTAACCTGTTAGTGTCATTCTCGTATTATTTCTAATGGGAGTCAGCTGCCTATTTTGATCAAGATGTGCTAAGATACAGATTATACTATGAATAATTTCAGTGTGAATAACTTTCCAAGGTGAATTAGCATTTAGCTCTTGACACTTGTTAGTGAAGTATTTTCCAAGATTGTTTCCCCAAGACTGCTCTCCTTAGCCTGTGCAAAAGGTTTGGCAACACTTCACGGCTGTCTTTTATTGCCTTTAAACATGGTAGTTTGTGATGGTTGTGGTCGAGATCTCTGAAAAGAAACACAGAGCTGACCAAAGCAGTGTATCAAAAATAAGGCTGAGCAACATCTGCATTTTCCCTTTAATATTTTGAATAGGATGATCCAGTATGAAGGACACACAGCAGTTTTTCAATCACGCCAATTTACTTCAACAAAAACTTTCCTCACTGATCCCACAAGGCTTGAAACAAAATAAACTTAAAGCTGAGTAATTAATTTCTGTTTGAAATGAATGCTCAACTTTAGGTGCCACGATAAAAAGCCATTGTGGAGAACAAATGGCAATAATTGAGATCTAGATACTAGCTACATAGGTAGCATCCAACTTTATCTAATGGGTGCTGGGAAATGATTTAAAAAACCCAACACTTTTAGATGAGTGCAAATTTCTGGAAAGGAAAGTCTAGCTTATCTGTGCACTGTATATACATTTTGTCCAAACAAAGCAATAAATATATATGTAGAAATGATAGACTAAGGCCTCTCCAACTTTACGAAAAACCGCAACTTTTTGCCATTTTTGCCTCTTTTGTATATCTATCTATCTATCTATCTAAAGAATCTGGTGGTTTTCAAGAGCATCTGTTACATAAGAAAAAAAAGAAAAATTGCAAGGAAATCACAAAAATGACGTCTTAAAAAAGAAAGGGGAAGAAGTTGCTTATGGATGCATGAACTAAGTGTGTTAAATAGTACATGCTGCCAAGCAATTTGAAAAAAAGTTAATCAACATCCTTTGAGCATAAGCTCAACACAATTCACAGCCCGCAGCTGTGACTCAGAAGGAAAGTTCACTATTAAAATGTCAACCTTGTCATTACTCTTTTTGGCATTTACTTAATTCTTGGAGGAAAACTTTGTTCATTAATGCTGGGGTTTTTTTCTTGGTAGCAGTTGTGCTCCAGTGAACACTTCTATTTGCATTCAATCCTGAAATTTGGACTCTCCTATGCGAAGTTTACATGAGATCCTGTGCTGTGTTTAATATTTGACTCTCTGCAGCTTTGTGTGTGTAAATAACCACAGCACCGCACAGCAAATGATTAAGTTAAAAACAAATACCAGGAGAGTTCTTACGGCAATTAGAAAGAGGAAGAGAGCAGAAGACAATAAAATGAGCTTGGAACTTAATTTCCTTCTAAGACAGTCTTCAGGAGCACATACATCTAAGACTTGAACATTAAATATGTAACAAGACTAGAGAAGATCATATATTAAAGGCTGGAGTACACACTGTTTTCCAGTTGACCAGGGAACTGGCAATGGTGCAAGGTAAAGCCAGGAAGAGAAAGCTATCAAAAATTGCCTTTTCCTCTTTCCAAGAGGAGCCTCTGATTGCACTGAAAAGCTGTGCAGGGGCTATTGAATGCTCACTTTGGATAGTCACAGTGAAGGGGAGTCCCTTAAATCCCCTTAAATTTTGTCATCTTCTCTGAGAGTCAGAGCCGAGGTTGGTGATCCTGTGGTGTGTACAGACCCCTCAAGATCCATGGGGATTAGGGGAATAAATTTAAACTGTTCTCTGGAGTAGCAAATTGCAGTAGAGAGATATGGGAATTCTCACAGTATTCTCAAACTTTCTTGCAAAGAAATTTCCATGGGCCTGAGTGGTATGAGTTACTTTCCTTGGACATGTTTTGCTCCTAAAAAATGTCAGGAATATGCTTCCAGGGAAGAATGAACCCTGTGATTATGCTTCTGTTATCTGAATTGGGCAAGAAATGTCACGCTCAAAGGAGCAGTGCATTTTTTCTGTAAGCCTGATTGTGAGTGACACCCATTACTCACCTTTCAGATGAGCAGATAATTGGAAATGCACTCTTCTATCATGTCTGACTGGGCCTCTGAGGACATCTCTATTATCTCTCTATTATGTCCTTTAGGCAGAATGGAGCTGCTTCTTTAATACTGCCTCTCCAGCTTTCACTCACTGTGATGAGCTGCACAGTCATGTTGTTCTACTGTGTGGAGGATCTGCTCTTCAGCACTCAATATGCCCTCACAGCCACCAGCAGAGTAAGGGGCTGGTCTGTGCGGGCAGTGTTTTCATAGTCCATCCCTATACATTTTCCTGGGACACAACAAGTTAACATCACTCCACTGACTCCACTGTACAATGGACCTGCAGTGGCTGGCATCAATCTGTCCTGCCCTTTGCTGTATTGCTCCACGGGCCTCTGTATCTCCTTTCATCCACAGGAAATGGATTCCTCCTTTGCTATTATTCACTCCTCCTTTGCTATTATTTTCTTTCCCAGTGCTTACCATTTTCTCTTCTCCATAGTCTCCCATTCTGGACCACTGTGTTTTTACTTGCACCCTGACCAGCTCTTAGCTCTGGTGGCACCTGTGGAAAGCCCTTAACAATTGTCATAGCCCAACACAGCTGACTGTGCTGAGACACTGCTGATTTGAACAGCTTGAGCATCCCTTCTGGTCTCATCTGGGCATGAAAAGTGTCAGGGAGCTGGGAGCTCCTGGCTCCTGGGAAGTTGTTCAGAGCAAGCTTCTAGGAGGGCAGGCAATAGAGCTCCCTTTTCCTGTGTTTTCCACCTCTGTCACATGAGAGCTGGGCTTACTTCCTGCAGAGAGAACCACTCCTGGGAGACCTCACTTGCCCCTGCTCTGGTCCTGATTTATGCTGAGTTGAAGCAGCAATCCTGTGCGTGTGAAAAAGAGACAGATGCTTTAAACTGAGGGCTGAATGACTTACACAGAACAGAAGAAAAATTATATTCCCCTCGTTTCTTATAGCCACCCTGTGTGCTGAGCTGGCTACCTCTAATTTGTAATTAGACCTCACTGGTTTCACAAGGTAGATGTAGGCTCTGCTGTGTCAGCACTTTCTGGCAGCATTACAAGGTTACCCGCAATATTAGAAAAACTCTGGGGAACCAATAGTACTTAAAGTGTTTGTAGAATTTCTGTAAATAGGACATTTAGGACATTACTTCGCACCTCAGAAACAATTTATAATCTGAGGCAGGTTCTCGCCTGCTTGTATGTGAAAAATAATCTCTCACTTTGACTCCAAGAAATATCTGTATGCTAATACCTTTATAATCGTATAATGCATGTATCTTACTCAGTTTTGGTGTTGAGGTGCTGTTTTTTCTTTTTTTTTTTTTCAAAAAGGGCTGATGAGAAGAAACAGACTAACTTTCATCAAATGGGGTTCCAAAAATCTATCCCCAGACTAATCTATATTTCATTAGATGAAGTACATAAGAGGCTGTATCCCTTTTGATTTAAGAGCAAAAGTTTTATGAGAAATATGAGCTGTATAATGTAGCTGATCCATCATTCAGAATAAGTACTATTAATCCCAGCCAAAATCAAAATTCTCCTGGGTTGCTATCCAATGATACATGAGATAATTTTCCAGAGGTCCCAGAACACTACAACATGGCTAAACTGGCCTTCAGACCAAGTGCTATACTAGAATTTGTAATTCCTTGGAACAGGATCATTAATATCAATTTTGACCTGAATTAATATACTCAAAGGATGACAACACACTTTGGCTTCAGATTTGTGTACAGCAACAGAGAAGAGGAGGACTTAAAAGGACCTGACCAAGGTTTTGTGCTCTTGCATGCAGTAATTAGGCTATTAGGTGGTGTTGTTTCTTTCCAGCCCTTTCAGTTATTTAGAACACTATGTTACAGCCACACACTTGTTATTTTCAGGGCAATGTACAGCTGGTAAGGAAGTCACCCCACTGCAGAGAGCTGGCTTATGATCCTGTGTTCAGGCTCTGTGAGACTGCTTGTGCATCCCCTCTGTGCAGAAAGCCTTTCACTGGGCTCTTTGTGTAGACAAAGCAATGCTATGATTCACTCCAGCAGCATTCCTGATTTCAGTCTTTTTGTCTCACCCAACATATACTTTTGCCCTGGGATATATTAATACAGAGTACACAGCTGGAGCTGGAGGCCCAGATATCCCCACTGCACATGAAATTGCCTGGCCACAAGGTGAGACTTGGACACTCTCCACATTCCAACACCAAAGACCTCATGTTTCTATAGCACAGGCAAAATGAAGGATTCCATCTTCCTTCTCTGCTTACTTCTAGTCCTGTCCCTAAAACACTATCTTGGAAAGAGAGGAGTTTAGGAACCTGCACTGTTTCATGGTGGTACCATGAGCCATTGCTTTCCAGATGAGGGAGCATTTACTCCGATCCTTTATGAAAATGTCAGGGACTCTTCCCTCCAAGCTCTTCTGAAAAACTGAGGCAGTTGTCAGCCTCTGTATCCTAAAGGGATGCCTCTGTGTGGATGCCAGGTGGGGATACTGGCATCATGTAGCTGCCTGGTCTGAAGGAGGACCCTGTCTTCCCTGTGAGGTTCCTTCTAGGCGACTTTGTACCCTCCCCCAAAACTTAATCTGCTTACTACTGCAAATCCTATTTTGAGGCACTGCATTTTAGCTTTCCTGGGCATAGTTTGTGGATGCCAAAATCCCCTTCATGCATTTAGCCCAAAGGTGACTGTCCATAGTCTCACATGATACAGACAAGGAGGAGATGCACTGGTCCCAACATGTGGCCACTGTTCCAGTTTCTGGACTACAGGGTTCATCTTTTCTGTGCCCTGTACTTGGCTTTGTCTGCTTCATCTTTTGCCACACTTCCTATCACCCTAAGGTCCTCCAGATCCCCTGGAGAGCCTAGAGAACTGCTGCTCCTCTTTGGTGGCTCCAGGACTGCAGCTATGCTCAGTCAACAAGAAAACAGAGACTTCTTTCAGAGTCTGTTGGTGCTATGCTGAAGCCAATGTTGCAGAGCAAGTCAGCCTTATGCAGATATGTCAGAAATCTTAAGGTATCCCAAATGATGTCGGGCATCCCAAATGGTGCAAGGCATCTGGGTTTGTTGAGCTGCTTCCTCTGACTGGTGTCTACAACCTACTGCTGAATGTCAGCTCTAAAACTAGATGACATACATTTCACCTAGCCCAAGGGCCACACTGCAGCTCTCTCATTTTCTATGTGTAGCAACATCTTTCTCTCCTCATAAATTTACAGTTTTCGTACTATTAGTGAATTAAAACCCAGTGCTGGGTTTTATTATTTCATTTATTTTCCTCATGGTTGATTTTCAGTCAGGAAAAGGAAAACCGTGACCAAAATCCTGGAAGAGGAGTGAGAGATATTTCTGAAATTCAGCCCTACCTCCTATACTGGTTTCTCTTAGCAAGAGAACTCTGGTAGCATTAAGCAGGTCACTCAATCTCTATATGTCAGAGATTGATAGGAACGTTTGTAAAATGATTATGGCAATGGTCCCAAAGGGCTCTGACATGAAAAAAAAGTTTTAAAAAAGCTTGTAAAAGCACTTAAAAATGTAAGCAAGATCTGACCAGTAAATTGCTATTTAATGATGATGCTCACTGCCTAGAGCTTCAAGAGCAAGGAGAAAAGGCAGAATATGCACAGATAGGATACACTGGCAAAATGAGGAAAAGGTGAACTTGTGACTTTTGCATGGATTCATTGTAAAAACCAGGGACTATTGAGCCAGGAAGGATCTGTAAGGACTTGGATTTGCTCAGTTCAAAATCTTCTATCACAGCCAGATGGTCCAAATCTAATGAAATGAAAATACACCATTTTTCTAGCTTCTGATCTCTCTTGCACAGAGGACGTGGTCTTATCATACCATCTGTTCTGAATGCATTTAAAAAAATCCTTGGGATCTTCATAACAACTGCTTCTTGACAGACTTCCATGTTCATTGTATCTGCTTTCTCACTGCATCTCACCTCGCAGAACATGGCTCAGTTTTATCATGTAAGGAACTTACATGATAAAATGTAAGGAACTTCATCCATTTGCAGCAAGACTCCTAGACAATTAATATAGATACATATTTAGCAAAGAAATTGCCCATCTCCTGTGAGAGCTTTTCTTGTAAATGTAAATGTGAAGGAGTATGAATATTTAAATGTCATAGTAGCTGTTGAAAGGAGTTTGCAGAAGACTCCTTCTGTAGTGGTTCTGGTTGCACCTTCAGAATCAGGTCCTTGGAGACAATAATTTTTTTGCCTCTTATAAATGTTGAACATAATTGTTCACTTATATTTGATTTTAATCTCCTTTAGTATTCTTGAAAAAGATAAAGCTCTGAGAAAATAGTAACTCTCTCAAATAGTAGAAAACTTTAAGAAATGAGTAATTTTCCCATGTTGTCAAGGATCATGACATTTGCTAAAGCCATTATTTCTCATGCTCTCTCTGGGGAGTTAGTGTTGTAATTTTTAGTATTTAAGCAGGTTACTATAATCACAGAATATGTAGAAATATTGATTTTTATACCTAAAACTTACATTCTGAAAGAATAAGAGCAAAGGCATCAAAACAGGATTTAGCTAGATGTTGCTTGCCCTACTTAGAAACATGAAACATGGCCTATTAAAATCACAGATGATTTCTAAAATGCCTTGAGGTCTACTCTAAAAAGCTTACTT
This sequence comes from Irena cyanogastra, assembly GCA_013397155.1. Classification (NCBI taxonomy): domain Eukaryota; kingdom Metazoa; phylum Chordata; class Aves; order Passeriformes; family Irenidae; genus Irena; species Irena cyanogastra. The sequence goes on along the minus strand of VWZV01002296.1, from coordinate 244,716 downwards.
TTTATTTCCTCTTTCAGAATTATTTCTTCTTTCAGAAACTTTGCTGAGCAGATTTCTCCTTATTTCCCTGCACGTTCGCTTCAGATTATGCCTTGGCAGACCTTGCTGCTGGCTATGCCCTCCAAGCAATTGCTATCTTGATCTTAAACCCCAAATAAAGAAAAATAAAAAGAGATAGGAGGTGGGGGAGAAAAGGAGGTTGTGGCCTCTATAGTGTTTCTCCAAGTATCCTGAACTCTTCCTTCTCCCATAACACAGTGATTTGGGACTTAAAGAGCTGCTCCCACCTTCAAAGCACGAACTTGTAGAGAAAATAGAAGATAGAATGTTGCAATGCAAGAAACACGGAGATGTAGAGTGCAGAAAGATAGGTGCATCACTGTGAGAGTAAATGGTGACCATAAAAGCCTACACTTTGGTATTTTGTAGACATTTTCATTTTGCTATGTTTTTCTTCTCTTTGCTAAAATTTGTAAAAAAAGAATCAACCCAGAAAATTTGGGTGTCTTGCACACAGCATCTCGTGTCTATACATATCAGGTAGTCTTCATCTAAAAATAAAGTCTTCATCTAGAAATAAAAAAATTTTCAAAAAAGCTGTCCACATTCAAACTACATGCCAGGACTCCTTTTATGGACAGAACATGATTATAATTTTTGGATGTGATTCTTCCCATTTTAAAATGAATATCCATTGTCAATCACATGAATTGTGTCCGAAAAGTACCTGTTGCCATTTTCTGTCTGTAAGAGGAGCTAGGGAGAATTGTTCAGGCACAGACATCCCTGTGTTGTTGACTTCAGAAAATCTGGTTCCTACCAACACAGCATTTGAAGAGATAAACTACTTTCCTGATCAAACTTACTTTAGATGGTTTTGGTGTAATTCTATACTTCAAGAACCAAGCCATTTTGTACTACTGCTGCTGTACTATTAATGATTGTTATCAACCAGCCAATTACATGAGAGGCAGCTCCATTTCAATGCTGGGTAAAGTGACCTCTCGTAATTAGTTTCCTTATTATGCTGCAATATCTTTTCCTTTGGGTTCCTTTGGGTTGAGAGTCATTAGATACATACAAGCTATTATTGTTTTACAATTTTTCCCCATAATTCTCAATTTTTCCACAGGTTTCCTCATTTTAATATTTGTCTAGTCACTTCTGAGCAGCTGTTTTCAGTGCAGCTTCCAGCCTTGATTGTCCCAGCCTGTTGCCATTCAGAACACGTTAGTTAGTGATACAGAAGATGGTTAGGACAGATACGTTCTCTCCCAGTTGAGTGCTAGATCTATTTCTCCACTTCTGCTGCTCATTAGCATAACTATTAAAAAAAAAATGTTGGGGTGATGTCTCCTTCCCTCCACTGAGGCAGCTTGTGCTGCCCACACTCCCACCACTGTGAAGTGCCTGTACTGGACGTGGGGGTGAATTGGAACCAATGCCTCCAGGTAGAAAGTCTGAAGCTCCTTTGTCCTCCTGGTGTTGTCCAGTTGTACAACAGCCCTTATTACTTCTGTGCCTTGACTGAATGGGTGCACCCCAGGTCATCCCAAGGGACCAATATCCCACCTAAAAGACCACGACTAGGTAATTTTTCATTGCCTTCTGTTCTCAGCCTCTGCTTCCTTTCTCCCTCTTCCACGTTCCACTCATTTTCTGAATATCTGGGTCTCCTTTTCGTTTGACTTTGCTATTACTGTTTTCTTTGTCATTTAGATAGGACCGCTGATGGCCGCAAAGATAGCTGGTAAATGGGGTGTGACGGGTAATAGCTGTGTACCCGGAGGGCCTTAAAGTGTAAAAGTAATGCATCTATACCCGAGCAAACAAACAGAGAAAAAACCAGAACGATCAATCGCAGAGTGGGGAGGAGTGCATTGCAGTCAGCATGCTTTTGGAAGATGAGCATTTGGAAGGCTTCGCTGAGGCACTAAGAAACATGACCAACAAGAAGGAAGGGGAAAGTACTAAGTATGGTTTTCCTCTTTTTCTTTAGTCCCCCTTTCACAGCTGCATTATCAGAAAGTCAAGGGTGGAGAGCTCATTGTTGGAGCAGGTGTGAACAGGCTTTTCTTCTGGAGAAGTCCGCTCTGCAGAGCCAGAGGAGGTCTGGTCCAGGGAGAGGCCAATCTCCTGTGTGCATCAGTATTCCTCTGATACAATATTGCTTCTAAGTCTAGGCGACCTTTGAGCATCCCAGGGCCTGGCCATGCGTCACCAATGGAAAAATACACCTGTTAATTCCCTCTTAACAGATCAATTAATCCCTAATCATAGTGTGTGGGCAGTTGAAAAACAGCATTCTTTCCGGAAATGCTATTTGAAAGAAACTAAATTGAATCATGGCCATGGCTGTGTCAAAATACGTGCAAAAAATATCAAAATATTAGTTAGATAAAAGTTATAACATTTCAGTATGACTTTACTACTGTTCTCATTTATTTCAGAGGCAGTTGAAACAAAATAAAATATTTAAGAACAGTCAAAGTGAAGGTTTTTGTTTTTTTTTTCATTTGTGATGTACAATGAAATCAAGTGCCAGTGCCTTGAACTTCCCCTCAGGATAGGAAATCTGAATTTCACCAGCTTGAATTATAATACTAATATCCCTTCCTAATAAGGGAATAATAAGCTTGGCTTCCTCATCTATATTGGGAAGCAAATGAGCCAGACTTCCTAGTACTGGATCTGCACACAGAGAAGGAAAAAGGCCCCTTCTGAAGAGGTACCATATACCCTTTCTCCTGCTCTGTGTTACACTTTTTCAGCCCAATATTGTGATTAAAACCCATTTTGCCTATACTTTTAAATACAGCCCCACTCTAGAAATAGCAGGAAGAAAACTGTATTTGTCTAGGACATGTTTTCCCCTGCCAAATACACAAACTACCAAAACAAAATGTAGCTATTTGTCTTTCATGTAATGATTGAACGTTTTGCTCTGATATTTGTCCACTTTTCCAGAACTGTCTTAATTAAAGTGCTGTAATCTATGTTTTTGTACCAAACATGGTAATTTTGTTGTTCAAGAGACACAGAGCTGGAACATTCTGATGCTTCTGAAGTGAGGGTGTATATGAAAATTATTTCATATTTTTTGGAGGCATATGAAAAGAAATAATTGTGTTTTATGCAGAATTAACTCCCTTGGAAAATGCAATAGTCTATAAATCACAGTGACATTCTCTGTTGTTTGACATTTACTGGCTTAAACTTAAATTCAAATTGCGAAGTAAAGATGTGAAATGAAGTCCATCACAATGACAGGAAAATTTCCATTTCTTTTTTAAGTTTTATGAGGGTTGTCCAGTTCAAACCTTACAAACTTTATCAAGATGGGAGTGGTGGTAAACATGCTCCTGTTTTTTTGCTATGTTCTTCAGTCTCAACTCCAGCATCTGGTTGTCATCTACCGTCTCTCAGCCATCTGAGTCACTCAGCTTTAATATTGACATAGCTAGTTAGTGAATCCTGCCTCATGCAAAGATAGCTGTGATGGATTTGTATGCCTGAAATGTGAAATTATTGTGTGATACTCTGTTGATACTGATGTAGCTGCAAGAATTTTTCTTGTAAATATACATCCTTATCATCTTAGAAATACCATTCTCCACATTTGTGTTCTTAAGGTGAACAGGTTTTTTCTTAAGGTGAACAGGTTTTTTTTTGGCAAAAACTAAGATAGCTTCTCCATGTAAAAAGTCAAGCATTATTTATAATCACACATACATTACAAGAAAAGCTTTCATTATTTTTCCATTTTCTGTGCTCTAGGTTTAATGACTGGTTTGATGATATAAGAACAGCTAGCTGTGTATCTACCCTGAGGAAAAAATGAGGAAGTTTGTGGAGACATACACTGCCTTTTGCAAGGCAGATGACATTTTGATTTTTAAAGTGTTTTTTGAGCATATAGTGTTCCCCCAGAGAAACTGCAAAGGAGAGTATGAAGAGTCTCTATTTATTCCCCATGGTCACAAACTAGGGTGCAGTGGTCTCTGGGAAGTGATGCTGTGCTCCCTTTACCCAAGGTCTGTCAAAACTGCAACATCTCATGAGAATGAGGGCTTGTGTCTGCACCTTCTGTCCTCTCTGCTTGGGGAACCTGATTTTTTTTAAACTGTCCTCAGCATCTTTTGAATGTCATTGCTTTGGGCTTCTTTCCTGCCTTCTTGGTGGATCCTTGAAGCGGTTGATTGCCCCTGAAGCCAGAGCAGAAACCAATATGGTAAAAAGTGCTGTACAGCCTCTCTCTGCTGAAGACCAGGCATACAAGCAGTCCATTTGTTTGAGGAGAGGCAAAATAACTCTTCTGTCTTCTCCCAAGGGAAGTGTGGGCTAAACTTTTCCCTAGTGCAGTGAATCAGAGAGTCCTATAATGAACTGTTGCAAGGGATCAAAGATAATCTGGTTTTGCCTCCCTCGTAATGGGCAAGGACACCTTCCACAAGACCAGGTTGCTCAAAGCCCCATCCAGCCTGGCCTTGAACATTTGCAGGGTTGGGGAATCTACAGCTCCTCTGAATACCCTGTACCAGTGTCTCACCACGCATACAATAAAGCATTTTGTCCCAATATAAAATTTAAATCCATCCTGTTCCAGTTTAAGGTTTTGCAGTAACCCACTTGTTCTGTTGGCGAAGCTGCCACAACCAAGCCCATCAGTACTGCTGCAACCTGCTAGGTCTAACCACCCTATTTCACCCACGTGTCAATATTGAAAGTAAAAGATTGGGTCTCAGTTCATAGAAGGAACCAGAGCAGGAGAACAGCTTTGTTGTGCACACAGCACACGCCAAGAAATTGTGAAGGTCTGTGTACAACTACAGCACAAAGCAGTATTGCTCCTGCCCAAAACATCAGGTAACTTTTTTACTTTACTTGTGCTGCTCTATTAACCTGATCCCTGACCCACAGTAGAGATAACCAGCTTGAATTTGGTGCCTTATACTGTCACAAAGCCAGTTCTAGCTAGTGAGGCCTTCTCCTGCATTCCCCTGTGTGCTGCAGATACACTCCTGCAGCAGTTTCCGCTTCCAACCCATTTGCTTCCACAGTGACAGTCCAGCCTCACCATCACCTGCATCCTGGCTAAGCAAGCTTGTACCAGTTTGCATTCACAACTCAAGAGTGCGCGTGTGAGAAAATGGACTTACCAGAGATAAAGGGTCAGTGACTGTCCTTATTTGCACACTCTCCATCTATCCATTACATTTCTTATTGGAGTGGCTGCTGAGATAAGCGGAGAAATATGAAGTCCCTTCAACCTCTTTAATCAAGTTCTGGTGCAGTATCAATATGGTCCAGATAGTAGATCTCTATGAAGCTTTTAATTTTCATGCTCTTTTCATCTGCTTTCTGAGTATGGGCTGAGAGAAGAATTTCTCATGTCTCCACAGCGGTAAGCTGGAATTAGACTGTCAGTGATAGTCTTGCGTGTGCTCTGGCAATATAATTTAGGCAGTCATCAGTCTATAATGAAGTCTTAGGTCCCTTCTGGCATTTTCATTTGTGGTGGCTGAGTGCTTTGCCTCCTTTTTCTGCTGCATGATTTTCAGATAATTGTTCCAACTTACACATAATTATATTAGATCTGCTATTTAAATGCCATATAGTGCTTGGAGGTTTCTTTTTAAAAAAGCCTGCTGCTGTTATCGAACTGAAAAGAACATGGAAATGTGAGGTTTTCACAGAAAAAGTGGACTTCCAGTATAAGTTGCCTTTTTATACTTTATTCACTCTCTAACCCAAAGCACTAAGTGCACAATTATGTACCACTGGTAGCCCTGAAATCCTGCTGCAGCCAAAGTTTAGCAGGAGAGACTGAAGCAAAAGGGTAAACACTTGACCTCTTTTTTCTTAGCTCTTATTACTTACATTCAGGTAACCACACTTCAACCTGAAGAGGTGAGTGTCAGTGTAGTAACTTTACTGAAAGTAACCACTTTGGGGCTTGAAAGATGTTACATTCTCTTTTGAAAGCACTTCATCTCACAAATGGTGTTGGATTGTGCTCTGCTCATAGATCTTTGTGGCACAAAGATGATGAGTTTAAGCCACTGGAACAATCCTCATCTTCTCTTGAACTTGCAGGTGCTTCTGACTTGTCTGGTGCTAAACTCTTACTTCAAGCATTACACTATTAGTTTGCAGAAACAGTTTTTCCCCTGAGTGGAGGTTGTTGCTTGGTTTTTTGTTAATTATTTTTTGTTCTGTCAATTTCTATGTTTAAAAATATATTATGATTTATGTGCTTCTGAGTATATATAATTTCCTTAAACAGATAATATTCTCTAGGCGCAGTTTGACTCATTGGATTTCCCTGTGTGCCTTTCCCTGGGCACCAAAACAAACCAGAAAGCCAACAAGCCTTGCAGGGTCTGGGTGAGAGTTTGTTTACTTTTAACATCCAGCACTCCGAATTGCTTATCAAGGGCTGAGGTCCTGGCCTGTGTAGGATTGGGTAAATGCTATTTTAAAACATTCAGAATGAGCTATGGTTGAAACATAAAAGTACTTTATAATTTATCTATTGGAGGAAGCAGGATGAGAAGTGATGGTTCTTCTCTAGGTTTTGAATGATTGCAGTAAAACTGGGCAGGGACTAAATGCATAATTTTAGATAGGGCTGATGAATGTGTTAATAAAAGTGTCTGGTGTGTCTCTTGCTTAGACCCCATTTTCGGTTGCTTCTTTTGTTGCCAGAATTTCGCCATTTGAAGTGAAGCTCTGCCTGTCATGCCTACTCAGGAGGAATTACAAAGAAGTTTTGTTTCTCCTTTTGTTTGGCATACAATTTGTGTTGAGAATATGCCATTAATTCTTCTGGTGAAATCTTCAAGTCTTACCACTTGCATCATGTAGAAAAACAAACCTGTATGTGCTCAAGAGGCACTTGCTACACTTTGAATTTTCCTTGCTGTTTTCAAGTGTAGATGCTTAGACTCTCTAGGGCAATCTCTGTGCCATCAGTGCTTTTAAGTGGACTATAAATACTGCATAAAGTGATCAAGGACCTCTAGCACACTGTAGATGGGAACAGAGCTTTGGTCTGGAATGCTCCTTCTGAACTGAGGAAACGCTGGCTGAATCTCTGTACCTTGTTCCTCATGCAAAACTAAAGGATGGGGCAGCAATGTGGTCTTCCAAGGCTTCCAAAAGTTCAGTTCCTGTTGCAAATCTATGAGTTGTTCTAATGAATATGGTCTTCTGCAGTTTCTTTGATGTCTTTCTGATGATCAGAGTAGCAGGGTGCAAGAAACTGTAAGGCATATGGCCAGTTTCTTTTTTTCTATGTGGAAGTGAGGAAAGGATCTGTGGGAGGATCTGTACTGCCAAAATTCTTCAAAAGTCAACGCAAGAGGCTTTAGGATTGCTCTCCCACTGCAGCAGTGTTAAGCTATATGAATAGCACTGTGATCTACCCTAATAAAAAGAAAAGAAACCCCAACATATCTATACATTTTCTTTCAAATATTACAAAACTTAATTTGAAATCCTGTACTTCCACAAAACTAACAAAATTTGAATGTCTTATTTCCACCGTCCCCCTGCCTATCTATAACTGATGCTCTCACTGCGACCACCACTACATTTTCCTCAGTAGAATTAATGACATTTTATGTGTTTGCTGCCAGATGAATCTCCATGGTACAAGGGAATAGTTTGTTTAAAAATCTCACAAAAGCATGTTACAGAAATTGCTCATGGAATGTGAGGAGAACTTCACATGAGATAGAGAAGGAAATTGTCAGTGTTCAACAGCTTAGGGGATAATGCACTCTCTCCAAATTAGACTCCTTGTTTGATATTGAAATAGCTTTCATGTGTAACAGGAGAAAATTAGCCATCTTCCTTTGAAATAATTGATCACTGGCCACTTGCTGTTCCAGCTGTCACGAACTGTCCTCTGTTTTGGCTTAAAAACAAAACTTATCTGGTTTTGGACCGTTGGAGCTTTAACAGTAATGATCCAGATGAATAACCTCTTGTTTTTTTTACAGCCATGGAAGCAACATTAGTCATTCACTGGTGCCAGATATTACAGCTAGCCAGATAATTTTTGCATGCTAGTCACTGAAGAGGGCTTCAGGGCCCTTCTGTGGAACATTAGGGCTGTAGCACACAGTGACAATTTACCTAAAACAATTTTCTGCCATCCTTAGCTCATATTTGGGTAAAACTGGAGCTCAGAGAAATGTGAAGCAGGTAGAAGTTTCAGTATTACAGGACTGTCAATGAAGGAGGTGGAGAGTCCCCTCTCTTTGCAGACCTGATCTTGCTGTGACCAGCCTAAGGCATCATCTTACAGGTGCTGCTAATACTTTCCACTGTCTGGGTTTGTCTGCTGAGTCTATAAATATTCAAAGTGGCAACATAATGCTTGAATGCTAACTAGTCCTGCTTCAGTGAGACAAAACTAGCTGTTTTCTATGGTGTTGTCAGAGAGAAGCAATGTATAAAGCAGGTGAAAATGAGAAAGACTTAACTAAAGCATGTAAGAATAAGCTGCTAGCTCATGAAGCACACAGCAAGCATCCTTTGTTTCCCTTCCCCACAAATCACCCTGATAATCTTGGATTAAGACAAATGAGTTAATCTGATAATTAGAGAAGGTTTGAATAATTAAATGTAGTTTGGAAGTAGTAAAAAATAGCAGCTATGCTATGCTCCAGAGCTGGGGCCATACTTGCCACAACTCACAGGGAAGGGTAAGAAGTGAATGCACTCCTTATTTGCAGTTGGTCAGGCACAGCAAATGCTCTTTCAATAACTCCAGGGGCTGGCAAGTTCCTTCAACCATGGACTATTTATGGTGCTGTTGTGAGCATGTTCTGACACTCTCCTTGTTCTCTGACACAGATTATTTTTAAACAGATGGCAAAACAAAAAGGCTAACCAAAAGGATGCAGAAAGAAAATCACACAGTGGAAAGAAGTAAACTCCAGTTTCCAGGTACTCTTCCATATGTTGGTGAAGCTGATGGCTGGCTCCATCAAGGAGATGGAGCCAAGGGCTCCAGGAAATTACAGTCTAGCAGCCCTGAGGATAGTGTAAATCATTACTTTAGTTGCTCTTCACTTTGTCTGTATTTTCCCTTGTTCTTGGGAAAACTATTTTTAAGGCTCTCAAAAGAGGAGTGGGATGACAATAGACTATTCCTTCATTGTTTTGCTCACTATCTAGTTCTAATTTCTGCCACAGCTGTTTTTGTTCATGCTTTTTCAGATTACTTTTCTTGTTTATTAGATGTTATTTCAGCATGTTTCTTTGTTCTGTGTTTGGGACAATTTGTCTTAAACCTGAGCTTCCCTCAGAACAGTGGGAGCAGCTGTGGCAGAGCTCAGCAGCAGCTGCTGCTCAAATATTCGCCCATCTTCCCAGCAAGATTTTGAAGGTACAGAGTTGTTATCAGTATCCCACCTAGCAAACAAGGAGGCCAGTTGGGTTACATCTGCAGAGCATTTGTTGGAGGCTCATTTAGATACACTCTGAGGTTAAATTCCTCAGGCTACAGGGGTCCTTGCAGCCAAATTCTTTGGTGTTGGTGGAAGTCACTGACACTGTTGGCAGTAGCGCAGGATGCGTTCTGCAGGGCTGAACCCTTACTTCTTCATTATTGAAGACACTGCTAGCAGTGGGAAGGGATATTTTTTCAAGTCCAAGCTCTTCCCCTTTAGCCCACACATTTTGGCAAGCTCTGTGCTTCAGCAAAGAGGGAAATAAACTCTGCTACTCAGAAAGACATTAAAATAAAAATCAACACCATGCAATTATCGGCAACTCCAGCCCAGTAGCCAGCATCCTGCACTGCATCAAAAGCAATATCAGGAGTCCAGCATTGGAACATGAGTGCAAGCTGAATATTGCTCCTTTGAACTTAGGTTGTTTTCAGTTTGCTCTGTTATTATTTCCTGTATTGTTTATTTTACTAAGGAGACAACAGGAAGATGCACCATTCACCCTGTTTTTCACAAACAGCACAGCAGTTTTGACAGTGGTATTGCAGGTGGCAGGAAGATCCCTCCTCTCTTGCTGCAGCCATAATGTTACAACTGGTCTATCTCTGTCTTAGCTTTCATTAGGTTTTGTGCCCCTGCTTTGACCAAAAAGTTCTATAGCTTCCTTCTATAACTTCTATAACTTCCTTTTCCAAAGGCAAGAGACCTTTCTATTTCCATATTAAATTATTAAATGTGTGCAAATTCAGTTATTTGAATTTATTGTTTCATCTTATTGATCTTTTATATATATAACCTATAAATATATATTTAGGTTATATATATAATTTTATCATTTTTTTAAACATAGACCTTTCCTCCATCTTGTCTGAATTTAATATACTTCTTATTCTTCTCTCTGAAAGGATACACAAATAAAATTGTTTTCCTCGTTTCCCTCACAACATACTACTTATTCCTCTGGCCCTCTTAACAGTGTTGTTCTCCATCTCTTTAAGTTTCAACTCGAATCCTCAAATAATGATCATAATTTTACCCATTTCTCTATTTTTGTACCATACCTCTAGCATCTTTTTATGTCCTTCTCCACTAAGAAGCAGTTAAATCTAAGTGAAGAGCAGAAACATTTGCAGTTAGTAACTATATCAGTCTTTTCAGCATCAGATGGCTAAATTAGTTTCCCTCATTTCCAGTAATGCTCTGTCTTCAGTGAAGAACTTGCAGACCTACTTTCACATGTTCTTCCACTTAATATAAACTAATCTTCTTTGGGATTTTATTTTTAATGATCAAATTTTCTAAAATGGTTTCGGCAATTACGAGACTAATAAGAATAACCCACAGTCTCTTGGTCCTGTCAGCTATTTGGTGGAGAAATGTGCCACCTATCCCATCTAGAAGTAATTTACCCTTCTATTACCCATCACACTTAGTCTACATCCTTTATGCAGGATACAAAAGTATCCATTAATGATATGATTATTAGTAAAATTCCCCTCCTAATAGTATTGCCTGAGTATCTATAACAGCCAGATCTCATAATGAAATAATATAGTGGTTTCTCAGCCCAGTAAAACCTCTTTCATTTTTTTCCCAGTGAGATTGAGACAGATACTGTTGTGCCCATGCCATTGTTTCTACCTTTACACTTTTATGCTCAGTTCCTTTGTTGATGCACCCCACTGCCTTTAGCCTCATCTCTGTCTTTCTGCACACTGCTTTTTCGTGATACATCTGCTCTAAATGTGGCTGCTATTTTACCACACGCTGCTATTCCTTCTAGTGTCTGATTTCACGTTCTGTTCCAATAGTTTGACCTTGCCCGGTCTGTTTGCCAGGCCTCCTGCGTAAGTGCACAATGGGGAAGCAGTTTCTTACCAGCCATGCTCAGCAATCCATCAGGGAGAGAAACAGCCCCTTACAAGCTCTATCAGCTGCTTGGCTGTTGTTTCTACCAGTGTGAGTTTCCTTCCTCACGCTCCATCAGCTGTTGCCAAGTTTTTCGTTGCCTCTTTTGTTACTCCTGAGAACCAAAATCACTCCCAGTTTCCTCCCTAATTTCTTTCAGTTCTAAAGTCGTGTCTATGAGGCATACCAACCCTGTTTTGTAGGAATTCAGGATAAAAGGATAAAAATATCTATTATTCAGATTTTTCATCATGACTGGAAATATTCTTAGTGTCATTCACCTACGCTAACTTCAAGTGTTTCAGATTTAGTGTTTGGAGTTTGAACCAGTCCCATAGACATCCCTTATCTCTGATGCAGAGTGGACACAGCTGGCATGGAGGTCTTTTATCCTTCATCTCTACTCTGATGTCCTCCTTATCATGAGAATTTCTGCAGCTAGACCTAGCTCTTCTGTACAGGATGCCTATTGTTTCCTTGCTGTGAGAGGAGTGGATGGACTTGTTTCTTCAGATTGTTGACCTGATTCAACCTTTTTGACATTTATGGTTGTAATTCTCATTCCCTTTACTTATGTCAACCTGTCATTAAATTGCTAAAGGACTAAAGAAAGCTCTATTTATAGCTCTTGCTTCATCATTAAGTTGGGAGATTTTCACGCATCTTAGAGTCCGTGACTGTAAATTTCAACAGTAACAGTATGTTAGATAGTAACGAGGCGCTACCTGCAGTTGCGAAGAGGAAAAAACCTAGCACAGATACATGAATAAGCTCTGTGATAGTACGTAAACTGCCTCCTAGACTCATTATTATGCTTATATTCATGCTCCTCTAAAATGTTGCCATACATGTAGTTAACTTGAGTTTTCCTAAGCACCTAGACTTGAATGTCAGTTTATAACATGTATCAGTTGATGATGGGAAGCAAGCTTTTTCCAGCAGACCAGGAGCAGCCTGGTGCCCTGCCGCAAATCAGTCCCATGGGTCCCTTTCCCAGTCTTTGTACTGGAAGCATAATTTAAACATTTTATGCTCTTTCAGTGACTCAAATACCCTCTGAGTTTGACAACCTCTGCAGAGATTTTTTTTTTTCATGCCATGGTCCCTGCAAAGAGAGGCAGCACCTAAGGGACTTGAGTGCAGCAAGACCTGGTTTAAGAGAAATGCGCTCCTGATTACTGCTGTGGTTATATGCCATGGCTGAAGTGTTGGATTATTTTAGTGGACCTAGTTCTCAGAAGTGGAACAGAACAAATTTGTGCATAATTAGAGCATAAAATTCCTTGGAATTCGTTCACAGTTACTTGTGAGTAACACTATCTAATCAGATATTGCTCCTGGGACGTCTGCACCGGTACTTCCAATTAGGAAGTCATTACAAAGCAAGCACACATACTTCTGAAAAACTCAGTTCTGTAGTAGGTGTTGCTTGCTGGCATTTCACATAAAGCCCTTCTGAAAAAAGCTGATTGCACTGTGCTCTGAGTATGTGAACTGAAGAGGCTCAGTAATGAAGGTGCCTAAGCTTATCACTTTACTAATATTCGTATTTTCTGTTAACAACACTGCTTACAGTTGGTGCAATGCAGCCCTGTTTTTCACAATATTACTCTACTGCAATTTGGTTTCAGTGAGGCTTAAGCAGATACTTAAATGTGAACTGTTCCAAAAGTGTGGGGCCTCACTGAACAAAATGAATATGCAAGAACATTTCAGAGCATTCAAATGAACCCGAAACAAAGAAATGGAAGGTGTGCCTTTGCTGGAGCAGTACAAGACTTTCTTGTAAGGAAGGATTTTAATTACAATCCCACGCTCAATGTTTTGAGAGGTTACAGGCATCAATTTTGCATGTGGTTATTTTCTGAGGAATTCAGCAGTTCTCTATATTCACACTCCTGGAAACCACAGGAACCCTGATTTTCTTCAAGCTGAGCTAGACAGGCGACTTCAAAGTGAAGAAAGCAGAGCCCTTATGGGTCAACGCTTTGTGTCAAAAACATGTTTTTGACAATTTTTTTACTCTACTAACCTAGAGCTTACTCTAGAGGTTTTACTATAGATTAATGGTAGCCACATGAGGAAAATGAACTCAGTGTTCAAGTCAAGCATTCTGTGAAAAGGTTGGATAGTTTCCAATACAGTTTTCAAACTATCTGAGATAAAAAGACGTCTGATCAGATCATTCTGTCCTCACAGCATCAGCCTGAAGCTCAGACATAAATGTGATATAGTCTTGGTCTCTTTTCCTATAGTTTGCTGATTTCAAGCTGTTGCAGGAAATTCTCTGTTTGGGTGTGAACTCTACTAGCATTTGCCTTCCTGAATATTTGATCATGATACTAGATTTAAAAAATATTCTAATTTATGCTTGTCTGTCCCCAGAATGCTGATAGCTCAGTGCAGCATGCAGGGATTCATGTGCCAATAGATTTGATATATAAGAAGCATTTGTCCATTTAGCTTTCTGCATTTCATAAGGCTATGGATTTCCTTGTTATGTGTAGGAGCTGTCGCCCTGGATCAGAGCTGTGGTGATTCATTGGCTTAATGCTACCGGAGCCAGAAGTAACATTCACATGAGAATTTCAATTAAAACTCAGAAGAGATGTAAGATATGCACTTTTAACAGGAAGGTGATTCATCATTGGGAAGGAACTAGCCTTGGAAGCAGCTAATTTTTCACTTGTGTTTGCAAATTAGAACTGGAATTCTTTCTGGAAGATACGCTGCAGACAAAACCAGGTTATTGTGTTCAGTACAAGGATAGTTGAGTGAAATCAGGTGGCATATGCTTGAAGAATGGGCTACATGAAGAGACAGTTTTTTCAGTTCATTTGTCCCACACGAAGAAGAACAAAGTCCCTAGGAGCAGAGAAGACTAGCTTTTGTAGCAGAACAAAGGCCTCTGACTTCTCCTTCTCCTCCAGTCATCTGGAGTTGAGAAGGTTTCATGCTGCTGGCTTGGTGCTTGTCTCTGACAGAGATCATTGGCACAGCACTGATTCAGTGCTGAAAATATGCATTTCTGCTGAGGGGCTGGGTTTAGAAAATATAAGGCCTTGTGCAAAATCAGCATGTGTTTTGTGTGGGGGAAAAAGGATGTGGCAGAGTGTATACATGAGGAGTAGGACTGGAATACCAAATTCATAATTTTCAGTTTCTAGGAACGGTATTAGGAAAACTGTTCTAGGAAGTGCAATCAGCTGGGGTTTGGTTTTTCTGGTGCATTTGAAATAGTCTGTAAATTTAGAATACATTGCATCATACCCTGGTACATGATTGTGCATTGGAGCCACAAGTAGCACCTCCTTGCTTCTGAATTTTTTATTCATGCAGGACAGAGCCCAGTAGGTGCTCTTGTTTACAACCTCCTTTCTAAGACCATTGTGATCTCCTGTTGTTTTCCACACTGGAAAGGGTCATATTTCATCTGTAGCAGTAAAATAAATATATATGTAAATCAGGGCCTCACTTACTGCTGAGGGACAACATCTGCAAGGTGATGTTTGCTCATGCACTTTTTATTCCTTGGGATGGTATAGACACTTTCGTTTTGGTATAGTTTTTCTTTCACGTTTCCTGGTCTTGCCTTTAATTCATTTTTCAAGATTTACACTCCTGGACAGCTACCAGGAGACACCAAACTGCAAAGAGAAATCCCATAGTCCTCCATGTGCTCTAGAGTTCAGTCATCTTATAATTGGCAGATTAATGGGAACCGAAGAAAAGTTCAGGTGTTTGTAGCAGCTTGAAGCACATACAGGTGCAGAAGTAATAGCTCTTGTCTCAATTATTTACAGGCTTTGGCCAAAGTGGTAACAGCTAGCTGCCAAAAGCTTGCAAAATCATCCTGTAAAAGTACAATACCAATAGTGTTGTGTTTCTCAAAGTTACTGAGTATTGTCCCACCAGGGTGCAGAGTGGCTGCAGGGCTGTAGAGGATGTGAAACACAACTTTGGCTGCAAGCGGTGTACTGTGTCATCTAACTTCACGATGCCAGATCCCAGGAGCAAAATCCAGCAAAGCATGTTCACTGGTTCTGTGCTGCACGTGAGGGGGCTGACAGCATTTCATGTCACATTGCTTCATGTCTCTGTTCCAGACAATGCCAGAGAATTCTCTTCAAGACAATGGCAAGATGTTGCTGCTTAGGATGATTCGCGCCAAGCAACCTTTTCCACAAGCAGCAGGTACTAGATATAACCCTACACAATATGACAGCTTTGCCTCTCCAAAACTACCTCTGTGCCACTCTCTGTGACAGGCTACACAAAGTTTTAGCTTCATCCTGGAGCAAGACCACTCAGCTTGGCTGATTTTGCAACTTTTCAGATACTTTGCACTGTGAAAGCATTCACAAAGAGGAATAATTTTGTCTGAGTCGCATGGAGGTGGGACACGAAGACTGAGTGCTAGGTGGCCATGGTCATTCTGATCCACAGAGGGTTACATGGAGCAAGAATCCTTCTCTGGTCCATCATAATGAGTTTTACAGACACAGGTTAAGGTGTATGAGGAAAAGAGTCAATATAGCAGCATGTTCAGTAGATATTCCCTCATTGCAAAATGCCCGGAAAATGGCATTCTGTCAGCAAACTTGTTTGAAACTGTACATTTGTCTGGAGCTCAGACATCTGACCTAAAGTTTCAAGGAAGTCCTTCAGCCAAAGTGGTAGCTACAGGTCGGATTGATCTGAAGGCATCCTCCTTTAGAAGATATGACGCTCTGGGTCTTCCCTCAGGATGATGAGACAAGTTGTTGCTGCTTCTTTTGACTACCATGGTGAGACACCAAGCTACTAGGCTACAGCTAAAGTCCCAGCACGTTCAATTTGTGCCTTCACCCTGTAGGGTTCAAAGAGAGCCCTGGGAATGGAGTGTCCCTTACCTCTCCTCCTGA
Source organism: Irena cyanogastra (assembly GCA_013397155.1). Taxonomy (NCBI): domain Eukaryota; kingdom Metazoa; phylum Chordata; class Aves; order Passeriformes; family Irenidae; genus Irena; species Irena cyanogastra. Next base: position 228,440 of record VWZV01002296.1, on the reverse strand, counting down.
ATATGTGCCACTGGCTCAGTTCCTGCGCTATGTAGACCTGGGCTCACTTAAACAAGAATTAGAGTTCCAGGTGCTATGAACTTCATCAAGGCACAGCTGGAATTCAGGTGGCAGAGGACCTTCAATCTGGCAGTGAGAGAAGGTCCCACTCCATCTAAGTACTTGAAACATAGACATTTTCTTGTGTCCTGGCTCTAAGTAGCCACTTCTCTGCACTGATTTTCTGTAGAGAGAAAAGTATTTGACCTTCTGTTGCGTGCTTGTTCTGAGCATTAAAAAATTGGTGCTTAGTAGCTGGTAATTTTGAGTGAGGGTAAAATCTGTCTAGCACTACGGGTGTTAAAATGTGAAAAATCAGACAGAAATCTAGTCAGGGTGACAGAATGATATATTAAAGAGGGACTCTGAACATTTCTGTGGTCAAGAAAAGGAAGACCACCTCAAAAAGCCTTGTTTCTAATCCCTCTCTCTCACTGTTTTCCTTGAACACTGAACTGGAGCATGCAGCACTTCTCTCTGCTGCATCTCCTTCACACTAACAATGGTCTATGTATGTATGATTTTTGAAGACAGTGGCTCTTATTGATTTACTGAGCTAGTTTATCAAACAATATCCTGACTTCATTGGAATTTCACATCCTTTGTTGGCTGTGTTATCTTTTTGTTATATTTTTCATAAGGCTCTCATGGCAACAAAGGGAGAATGCGATTTTCCTTCAAAACCTCCCTGTTTGTTATCCAGATGAAGTGATGGTGTGCCTCTGGTTAGTGATTATAACCACCTTTATGAAACAGCTTCCACAAGGCCATGTCTAAACAGGTATTTGCTCAGCTTCACTGTCTCATCTGTTTTCCCCTTCTGTGAGCAAACATGAAAAGGTAGTTTGTCTTCAATAGTTCAATAAATAAACTCCAAAAGAGAAGGATTTTCTCTGTGTACTCTGCAGCATGGATGTCAGCACCTCGCCTCCAGCATGAAATTCCACCTTGTCCCACTTGCTACCGTTTCTGTCCTGAGCTACAAGAGCTGGGAACAGTAAGGGAAACACAGTTTAAAAATGAAAGGATAAATTGCTGCAGACTTGGGTCTGGAATATGTCAAATTAAAAAAGAGAGATAAACCACCCTTGCTGCCAAGCATTGCAATATATTTGCCTGTGATATTTTGTCTTTGCTCATGTGTTGCTTGTGGCAATTTGACAGCTTATTCTTAGAGTTTTTACAGTCAGCTGCTTTATCCCTGGTATTTATATTTTATTTTCTATTGCCTAATTTCTTCTCCTAACTGCTAACTTTTACCTCCGGTGTGACTGAATCAATGCCTTTCCCTCTTTGATAGCTAAACCTAAGATATTTGTATTGGCGTTAGCTGCACGAAACTACCAAGCTTCACAAATTGTTCATTGTACTAGTTTCTCTGTGAGTTATTTAAAACTGATCACAATCTTAATTCCCTTCATTTCCAGGCAGCCTTTTTATAGGACATGAACTTTAAAACCCAGCTCTTAATGACATGCTATAACTGTGAGACGAGTATCTGGCTATTGTTGCATTGAATTTATTTTAAGATTTCGCATTACTAGTCAGGAAACATAGGTGCAGATCATGAACTAGGAATTCCATTTTGCATGCTGATGCTCCTATGAGATTGCTTTTCTTTGTTGTATGCTTTGTTGTACTTGAAAGACATTTTGAAAATTCATGCACAGAAAAATTTTCCATTATCCTGGGGTAATTAAGATCCATCAGAGGATGTAAAATATGTCAATAACACATGAAAATTGCACCAAATTAATTAATGCTAAATCTAGCTATAATTCCCAAGGTATTGCTAGACAAACATCATTCTGGTAATGTGAACTGCATTTATTAAAAATGTTATCATTGTGGATTTCTCTGTTAAGAAAGGATGCACTTACAAAGACTGTGTTTCTTGCTGTTAATTTGCACATGCAAAAGCAAATATGCAACTCTTGAAAAGTTACATCGCCCTTTCAAATAAACTTCAGATGTTTGTATATAAGCAGCAATTTTTTATTTGGTGATAGACTGATAATACCTTAGGGCCCTTCCAGAGTATTTATGTAAGACAGATAATCAACCAAGCAGAAATTTATTTCTCTTTAACAATTATTTGCATCAATTTAAAGAACAAATCTGTGTTCTTTTCCGACAGTTTTTAAATAACTTTCATTTTCCTTTGTTTCCTTCCATTTCTGGTACTCAGGATTATGGATCACTTCGTATTTTGAATGGTTTTTGACCTTAATTCAATTAAACAAATATTCAGCAGTGATACTTTTTGAATTATTTGGATTTTCTCTCACTAGTCATTTAATGTATACTGACTTTACAGTAATTGACACCTTCTGTATATAAAAATACTAATGTCTAGTATCAGCTCTATCTAGTATCAGGTAGTAATATTCCTGTTACCACTTTCTTCTGCCACCGTCTTGCAGAGTTTCTGTGTCACTTCTGTCTCAGAGTCGTAACTTGCCCCTTGTTCCATATCCCAAAGTACCGAATATAGCAGGGTGGAGAAAAGGTGTGACTCAGAGCTGGCAAGACAAATGCTGTATGGGACAATGGCTTAAATGCGCTGTGGCCTGCCTCCTACTCTCACCATGTCTTGAGGCCATGGAGAGACTCAGTCTGCTCCTCTCATTTACATCATGGCATTCACTCATGCATGTTTGTGTTGGGGCAAAATTCAGAAATCCACATGCTGCAGAGCAGGAGAGCAAGGATAGCAGTCTGATTTACTCCAGCTTGGGAGTTCTGTTCTTCTGGACCACAAATTGATAGCATGAATTGCTGCCAAATTTTTATGCACATCCCAAATTAAATGAATGTCAACCAGCCATCTTGGACTGCGCAAACTGAAGTGATGCTGGCACCAACACCAGGTCACAGTGCACGTTCACCCTGCAGAGTGGAGTCTCTTGCTATACACTACAGGATAAACAAGCCTTTAAGGAAATAGTGGGGGGCTTGTACTGTGGACAGCCAGCCATGATCACCACAGGCTGGGCATTCTATAGTGGAAATGTCTAATAAAGTCCTTGGGCACTTCTGGACTTGTTATCCCACATGCCTTTGGACTTATGATCTGCCTTCCCTGCTTTCACAGCAATCCTTGTAGCTGATGGTATTTGGTACTTCGTGTATCCTACTTGACACAATCATATCCAAGTGGAGTAGGCAGAGATGGAAATGATTTAAAGCTAAAACAGAGAGGAAGGGTAAATTACAGCACAGTCAGAAAAGTCACGGCACAAAATTGGTTAAAGGCATGAGACTTGAGTACTGATGAAGAAGCAGCAGAGGGAAAAAACAACTACCTCTGAAAACAGTGGGGAAAATAATCCCACGGGATTTTGTTTTTCCAGACAATAGGGGACATCAGCAGCTCAGTTTTCTGTCTGCAGAGAAGGCATGTTGGCAGGGGGAAAGCGTGACAGGTGTGTTGTCATATTCCCCTCTGGGCTGAGCGACAAAAATTCATCTGAAATCTTACCGATGCAAAGCAGAGTGAGAGTTTGAAAAGGTGTGAGAGTGGCATTCCCAGTATTCTGAAAATATGTGCTGCAAATGAGCAACAGATGGAGCCTCCAGCGCTAGCAGCCTTGCTCACATTGCAGGCTTGTCAGGTGTTTGAAATGGTGGGAAAGGCTCTGAAGATGAGGCTCCTAGTACCCTTGTGCATCTTAAGTACCACTAACAATTACCCCAGAGCATTGAATAGCTGTTTTTTCATGGCCTTTCCTAACACTGTATACATCTCTCATCTTACTACATACAAGAGGTTTTTCTGGGAAAGGGTAGATGAAGTGCCTGGATACATGAAGATACTCACTAAGCTTTGACACTCCAGCTTTCCACTGGACCAATGCGTCTGTTGGTCACTGGAATCTGTGCCCTGGTGATGTGTTTAATATCCAGCAGCTAGTATCCCTCATCCTTGTTGCAGTTGTTTCTGTAGGGCAGCAGATAGTAACCAGATGAGAGTATGGAAGGTGAATCTGTCCAGAAAATCCCACAAGCATGCAAATTACAGATGACGGATGGAAAGCAGAAACACTAAGGTCCTCTGGGCTCTGTGGCAAGGTGCTTCTCCTACACATGATGATTTGCCCTCTTCAATAATAAAAAATTAGTGGAAGGGCCTACCATTTGCAAGGTCTCATTTAGAGCCTGGTGAAGGGATGATTTCAATCAATTTATTGCTCATATACTTTTTTTTTGTTTCCTGTTTGTTTTGTTTAAATGTTTACAACATTGCTTGATTTACTGTCTGGCTTACAGTTTATTCTTCTATTAATTCCCAGATAGAATGTCAATGGCTAAGATGCTATTTTAATGAGTTATCAGTTCTAAAACACTCTAGACTTATGCTCTAATTAAACAGAAACCTGATGCAGGGTTGTGAAATTGTTTTGTAAAGGACTGCCTACAGCTATAGCTGAAAACTGTTCCACAGGAATATTGAGACAGCTACTGTCTACAAGACATCTGCTGAAGTCAAAAATTATAACAAAAATCAAGCACATTTGTGCTTTTACAGTTTAGAGTTTGCTTGAGCTGTGAGACAATAACCCCTGACTGTGGCAGTGTGCACTTGGTGGCTGCTGAGGGGGAGTGGCAGGGCTTGGTCATGCTGCTGGCAGTGGCACCAGCTCACCCGAGTGCTCGGGGGCTTGTTGTCACTGCATTGCTGTGCCATGCCTGTCACCAGGCCATGTGTTTTCAGAGTTATTTCTTTTTTTTTTTCCCTGTGAGAATGAGCACTGCTGTGCCAAACAAAACAGAATGAACAATGATTTGGAGTGTTTGCTGAAACACAAATGTTCTTGCAGAGCCTGAAGTAGAGAAGTGGGACAGGCAACAGTAGATTATTGTTCAGGGCAATGATTTTCATCACATACTTGAGACTGACCTGGAGGCTTCTGCTAGCCTGTAGGGTCTCACAGTCTCCAAAAATATTTTGTGGATCTGTTCTGGCTCAGAGATGTTCTGCATATGCTGTGTTAGACTTTGGAGGCTATTTGAGTAGGGCCCAGAATCCTTCTTGGGGACTAAATAAGGAGGTTGTCTCAGGAGAGGAAACCGGACATAAGGATTGAAGACTTCATATCTGTGTGCTAAAATCAAATCAGCAGGGTGATCAGAAAGGTGGGGATTTGTGCATGGGGTGCAACTGCCTTGTCCACTCCAGAAGCCCATCCTATCCCTGGGGCAACTCTCCCCATATGTCCGGCTTTGGTTTTTCTCAGATCTGATTGTGCAGAAGGGAAGGGCGAGAGCATGGGGATGGCAGAACAGAAGTAGTATCCCCTGAAGTTTCACATTGGTCCATGTGAAAAACCCCATTATTTGATAGTTCTTATGCTGCCCTGTATGTGCATGGGCTCTGTGCATGTTGTGTAGTGGTTTGATCCATCTTTATCTGAGCTTGTCACCCTGGCATCTCCCTATGGCCAGCAGAAAGGAGAAAGGAGAAGGTACCTCCAGAGCAAATTTTTCCTTGTCCAAAGACAGATGTCAAAGACAAGAAACAGAAGTAGCAATCACTGAAATTGAAACTAGAAGAATTGCGTTCTTCACTTCTCAGTGATACAAACCTGGGAAACTTCTATTCCACCTTTCTGCACCATGTGATCAAAGAGCTGGGATGTTCACCAGCAAACACCCTGGATATTTGGAACATGTTTTGAGTTCCATTGACGGACAATATTTTGAAGTGGTCATTCAGGTTGCCAGGCTGTGTGTCCCTGGGCCATTTGGAGTGACAAAGGGTGCCAGGCCAGTGGAGCAGTTCACCCTTGTCACATGTGCATCCTTTTCAGGTACAGCTTTGTAACTGCCCAAGCTGCTCCTGCAGAAACTGTAGTTATTGCAGCAGCTCTAGGCCAGCTTGTTAAACCTATAGACTCATTGCTTTTGGCAGTTCTGGGCTTGAATGGATTGAAAAGGAAGTAAAGTTTACAGATTAATTTAATTTACATGAGAAAAAAAGGTGAAGAAAGTTTTTTCACTGTCTGTATAGTTCTGTACCAGCAAAACTGAATTCTGGAAAGAGGATGACAACTCTCTTGTAAAGAAAGAAAGGAAAATACCTTCTCAAATGCCTCATTCCTTCTCAAAGGATTATATTTTTATCATTTGTTTTTTACAAAAGTCTTCAAAAGCAGTACGAATATATGTGAAGAACTGAAAAGTCAAGGCAAAATAAAGAAGGCATAAGCTCTCCCATTTCTGAATGTACTGTTGTCTCTGTCATGGTCAGGTGCACTGGGGACTACAGCAGCAGGACCTGGCTCCCACAGGGTTTTGCTTTGAAGCCCTGGAGCAATTTGAACATGCCCCTGTCCCTCCCTTGGACAGCCCAGGTTCTCTGATCTCAGTTTGTAAGCCCACATGCGAAGGATTCAGTTCAGGGTAACCAGGACAAAAAGCTGGCAGCCCAGAGGCTTTCCCAGTTCATCATTTTGGTATCGTGCATGACATAGTTCTTAAAATGGCTGCTTGGCCATGAGACCTGTGGTTCTGGTTCCACAAAGATTAGAGATGTGTTTGTGTGTGCTTCCCCCCTCTAAGCTGTGTCCTTCTATAAACCCAAAATTGCATGTGAAATGCCATATCATGTGCATAATAACCAGGGACTTTATCTATTATTTTTTTTTTTTCTCTATTTTTTTCTTGCTTGGTGGTTCTCAGCAGTGAGGACCACATTCCCTTTGCTTTCTGTTCTGCTTAGGGGGACTGTGTGGTGAAGTTACCTGGGGAAAAGGCAAAATGAGAGACAGATCTCCTGCTTGACATTGCCTGCTATGGTGCGTCCCACCTGCAAGGCCCTTCATCCTAGCCCAACCAGATTCTGCACAGTTAAACCAGGATACCTCAGCTGTGTCCTGGTCTCACATAAAAGAAAAGCCGGGTCCTTACAGCCAGATCCTGCCTTTTGCAGGCAGAGGCACTGAAATGAAGGGAGAAGGGAGAGTTCTCTGCAGCCTGCCAGTGTGGTGTCTCTTTACTGAATAGGAATAAATAGAACAGGGCCCAGATGGGCTACCTATGACTGACAGGTGTCAGGATATGTGTACAGCTTTGTCCGTCAAGCTGTTCCATGTCAATTGAACAACTAAACTTGTTTTCCCAATCTAAAATGCTTATTAAAGTCAAGCCAGAAGATGTAGATTCCAGTATTTAGCATTTTTAGCCACAGCTAAATATGTGTCACAGAAATTCAGCCAGATTCTTAGTAAATTCTCTTGTGTAAAGTTTGGGTTCATCTCTGTGAACAATGATATATGAGTGAAGTGTATTCAGAAACTACATGGGTATCATTCAGCATTTTTAATTGCCTCTGCAGGTGATTCTGGAAAAAGAACTGCATTTTTGGATTGCATGCCTTTACAAAATTTGCATAAACAAATAGCCAATACAGCTCTCACTGTATATTTATTATGATTGCTACATTGACACCAACAACCATCTTTAACTAAGACATAAAATGGTGCCATTTTTGCAAGTGCTACTCAATGCTTATTTGAAAATTCATTTGTATCTAACTGCATTAACAAAAAAAAACGTATTTTATTAGCTATGGGTGGGTTTTCGAGGTTTTTTTTGTGGTTTTTTTTTTTTTTTGTGTTTGTTGCTTTGCTTTTAATCGTAATTCATTATTCCTCTGTTTTAGAAAATATAGTTTTCCAGGTAGATAACAGACAAAATATTGTCATATATATGTGATTCATGACACTAGAAAGAGTGATCAGTGAGTTGAGGCAAATACTGGTAAAGTCTGCAAAGACACTATGTAACTTTGATAAACTCGACAGGAGACACAAATAAAGACTCATGAGTAGCCAATGGCTTTCCCTGTGTGACACATTCAAAAGGACCAGTTCCATTTTGTCCCCCCCAGATGTCTATGCTGTATTTTTATGCATAGCTTTTTTGTTAATTCCTCCCATGAAGCCAAAAAACCCCATATGTAGTTGCTAAGTTGAGTCAAAGCCTTTTTCTAGAAAGGAAACACAGAGTTTATCTCTGTAGCCTCAGAAGGTCCCTTGCCGTCCATATTCTGTTTGTGTGAGGTTATATATGTTTTTGGTAGATTTTGCTTGTGCTCAGCAAGGTAAATAAAATGTTGTATTAAGAACTTGTTTCTGCATCCAAGTCTCAGGGCAAAAAACAAAATAAACATTATTTTTCTTGTATGCAGCCAGGTCACAGGAACTCCCCTGTGGAAACACACATGTATACTTAAGACTAGAGAATAAATGCTCTGACTCAGAGTCCTAAGGAGCAAGCAGCTCTTGTTCCCACAGCAGGCAGCTGCTGCCTTTCAGCTCAGCAAGGCTCTGTTGCTTCCATCAGCTCCCTGCCAGACACATGCTCAAATCATCTTCTGTCGCATGTCTCAGGTTTTGTTTTCCCCCGATGATTTGTTTTTTCTGGTTATGTGTTTATTCCAAGACTAGGAGAGAAGAGTCGTTCCTTCACCAGGGGTGACACAGCTTGCACGATTACCTGTGTATCTCATCTTATCTTGGTGTCTTCTCCTTTCTGTGCAGATGCTATTTCTTTTGCAAAGAAAGAGAAGGATTCCATGAACGTGGAAGTGACTGAAACACGATAGCACAAGTCAGGATTTATAATATCTTTGGCTAAATTTGAGTGGCATTTTGCTCCAGTATTTCTTGACCACTTTCCAATTCTGTTGTTTCTTGATGTGCCATCATTCTGCCAAGCATTTTAGTTTTATGTTGATGATTTCTTGTCCGTTACAGGAACAGACAAGCCCAATAGATTTCATACACAAAAGTGAGTCAGTTATTGAAAAGACATGTATAAAGCTTAAAAGCTGTTTCTAACTGCAGTGCAGTTCAAGAAAAATGTCACCCAAGAGCTTTCCTCCTGAAAAAGCCACATCATAAAATAATAACCAGCAAAGAGTCCTATGTTCTTTGTAACTACCACTGCACTCAGCATTGAGTTGACAGGGTCTAGTAATAAAGACAGGTTAATGTCATCATGCATTTGTAAAAGCCTTTTGTTATTATAAAAGAGTAATTAGGTCATCTCACCTTCATTATTGAATTTCAGAAATTCATACAAGTTTTCCTAAAGATTGGATAAGCAGCATGCTAGATTTGTTTGAACCATAAGAAAAATAAATTTAAACCAAGGTCTCATCTCTCTTTCAGCGAGATAAGTGATATACTTCCAAAAACTCACTTGGCTATGCAGCATCTGCCTCTGGATGTTCTGATTCATGAGGATGTACAATTTCACATTTTTTCTTACATTAAAGAAGAGTGATCTTCAGGAGCTGTCCAACTATTTTGTTTCATGGACAGTGATTTTTTTTAAACATAGAAATTTTGTACCAAAATTTAGTTGTTGCTGATTAAGTTTACATTTCACGTGTGAGTAAAAAAAAAATAAAAAATCCCCAGTTTTTGGAAGACCATCCCAAATCCATACACATGGTGAATTTAATATTTCTGTATGTTTGTATGAGATCCTGTGGCAACTCACCAAAATAATAGACCCAATACTTCCTTGTTCTCTAAGTCCCTTGGTGCTTTTTCTTCTTGGCTGGGCTATTCCAAAACCAAATATTTTATACAAATTACTTGACCATCCATAGCACAACTTCACTGGTGATCTAGTTTTAAAATGACTCTAAACTTTTAGGAAGAACGGGAGACTGAGATGTCTGAATTAAAGTCTTCATGAAGTTTGCTATGGTTTAAAATGGACACATAGCTGATACTGGCTTGAAATAGTCTGTTTTCAGTGTTTTCACAAAGAAATCTTTATGGAGACAGCACAGTCCGAGAAAAATAAATGCAACTACCTTAATATCTGAATTTCCCATAGGATGAAAATTTTGATATTTCTATTGACCCTACAAAAATGCAGGAATTTGAAGCTCATTTGGGAGAAAAAATATTCCAGGAAAATCATATTAAAAATATGAACTATCTTTTCTGAAACTGAGTAATTTTCATCATCTCCACAGGGTTTTAGGTACCTTTGGAAAGAAAACTACTTTTATAAATATCACATTTGTGCTCAGAGGCTGAAAAGGAAATATCCAATTTTGAAAATCTTGCTTATCACACTTTCTAACATTCCAAGCTCGTCTGTAATTAATGAGCCACTTTGCTGCTCTGAAGATGAAGAAGTTTGTTTCTGAGGTATGCAGTACACGGAACTGCTCAAAGCTCCCGTATTTGGGATAATTTGGTTGTGTGAATCCTGTCCTAGGACCTCCCAAAAGACTTCAGCTCCATCCTTACTGCTGAATGACTGAATATGGCATATCTGAAATGAGGGGGGCAGCAGCACAGCCTGATAAGCCTGACCTGTGCCTCCTGTAGTATTCCAAAAGACTTGCCAATAGATGCTGTTTGGTGCTAAGTTTTGATTTTGTCCTGATTTAGAAAAATACAGGGAAAATTCACAAGCTGAAGAGGATGCTGAAGATTAGGCAGGCATTTGAAAAATTTGCAGAAATGAGGCTTGTAATGTTCTCTTCAGTAAGAGTTATGTTTAACAGTGAGAAGAACTTTGCAATATGAAAATAAATGTAGTTGTCAGAGTGTAAGGTAAGTTTTACCATTAAGCTGGCAGTGATGATTAACAAACCAAAATATTTTATGGCTCATAAACCCTTGATAGAAAAGTTCCTTGTGCAAATAACAACCCTTTAATCCCTGCCCAAAGCAAAGTCCCTCTGAGATGTTAAAATACTTTAAATAATTGAGCTTAATTAACTTAATTTAAATAACTGGTAGCTTCTGTGTATTGGGGAGGGGGGGGGGAGGGTCTAGAGCTTCTCAGAAGGCCAACAGCCTGAATTTTATGTGCAAGTTCACTTTCCTGAGATTCCCAACCACTTTTGCAGGCCTGGGGTGCAGATATGCTCTGCAGAACTTCCGCCTGTGCAGTTTCACCAAAACCGAATGCCACAGCTTTGCTGTTGTCTGTCATACTGATTGTACTTGGGAAAATGTAGTATAGGCAGGTGAATCACAGACTTCCAGAGTGAGCTATAACATATTAAGAAAACATATGTTTTTAAAACATATTCTTTTTTAAAAAATTAGTTTTACTTTCCTAATATTTTATTCATAAGGTTTTAACATTTATCTGGTGCTGTCATGTCACTAATTACATGTTTATACAGGAGAGAAACATTATTAATACTTCTTCCCTGGGGTGGGAAACTTTCCACGAGGCACTTTGACACGGTTTTTGGAGAGGCATGCAAAATCACTGAAAGTCTCATCTTGCAGTAACATGGGGGTTTGTTTTCCTGTTCTATAGGCAAAGCTGACTGTAAATACTTTTGTGCCTTGTTCAAGAAGTTTCTTTGTACAATGCACCTGAGCTGTTCTTTGAAGATGGCATCCCTCAGCAGGATATGAGACTGCCTAGCATGCAGCAGGGCAGGCAGTAATTGCTTCTGCATCAGCCACTGGGTAGAGTGGAACACAGTCGTGAAGAAGAAGGACCTGGCCAAACTTCCTTCTTTCTTCCACTTTCTTCCAGATCTTTCTTCTGCTTCTGATGCAAGGCAAAAAGAATGGGATGTCAGTCAGTTGTGTTTTGTCCTTGGATACCCTCAATTTAACCAGCGCACTAAAATACATGTTCTCACACCTGTCCCGTTCACAGATGGAAACAAAATAAATATCTTGTGATCTTCTTCAAGTGGGAGTCTCTTTGTCCTCCTCTGAAGTTATTTTGTGCCATATTACAAATCCTTAATTAGTGTAATGAGCTGGAAACATGTAGCATTGTAACTGTGATTGACCTCACGGTTGCTGCAAACTTCCGTCTGGCAGAAGAAAAAAAAAAAAAGAAAAAAAATTACTTTCACAGAATAGAAGAGCGTGTGCTCATTAGATTTGAACTAGAAGCCTATTTTAGGAAGATGTGCCATTAGGGAACAATGGTAATACATCGGACAAATCATTCCAAACCAGGAGATATGAACACTGCACAGGACAGTGGTAAGCAGTTGTTTTCTTCAAGCAGCCCAGAAGCAGGACTGCAGCTAATGGGCGTTGGGACTGCAGCATGTTGAACTCAGCTTGTTCCCGGCAGGCTGAGGGAAAGCCCAGAGCTGAGCATTTGAGCATCATGAGTGGTGTGAAAATGGAAACTTCATGAGGAGAGGTGTTAAACCAGTACCAAGCATAGCGCAGAAATAAAGCCTATGTTTTAAAGGTCCCTTCCCACCTGAACTATTCTATGGATCTACTACAGTGCTGGAACACCTCTCCTGTGAAGACAGGCTCAGAGAGTTAGGCTTGTTCACTCTGGAGAAGAGAATGCTCTGGAGAGACTTTGTTGCGGCATTTCACTACCTAAAGGGGGCCTATAAGAAAGTCAGGGTCAAACTTTTTAATAAGGCCTATTGCAATAGGAAAGGGGTAATGATTTTAAACTAAAAGAGGGTATATTTACAGTAGATATAAGGAAGAATTTTTTTACAATGAGGGTGATGAAACACTGGCATGGGCTACTCGAAAAGGTATGGACTCAAAAAGGTCTCATCCCTGGCAGCATTCAAGGTGAGGCTGGACTGGGCTCTGAGCTACCTGATCTAGAGGAAAATGTGCCTACTTATTGTAGGGGGTGGTACTAGCTGACTTTTAAAGGTCCCTTCCATCTCAGATTTTCCTATGACTCTATGATTCTGTATTAAAGAGAAATACGCACCAGATGAAGTTTAGAATTTCTGCCTTTGCAGCAGGAGTCATCAACCAGAAACCAGAAGACAGAGGTATGCAAGGGAGCTAAATACTCCAGACTCATTGAAATTTTAATTTGGATTACATTGAAAATCCAGAGCCGTTACTAACCATGACTGCAAATGCCTCGCTGGAAACCTACAAATAAAGCCAAGGACAGACGACAGCAAACGACCCAACACGCAAAGGAGGAAGGGGTTGTTCTTTATTTGTTTGCAGTCAAATGCTTTTGCAAAAGCAGTGCAGGAGTGCTGCAGGTCTGGCAGGAGGTGAAGCTGAGCAGAAGTGCACCTGGCACACGTATCCAGGGCAGGCACAGAACTGATGCCTTGAGCCATGTGAGGGCAGCACAGCTGTACAGTCATGAAGCAGCAGCTCATGCCTCTCGTGTAGCCCAACAGCAAACCAGCACTCTGGAAGAGGAAAAAGGTGCCTCATCACTACATGGTCCATGGCAGATGTGTTTCAGTCTGTGTGGAGACAAAAATGTTGTTTGAGAAGAAAGCTACATCTTTCAACACAGCAGGAGATAAAATAAGATGTTAACAGGCTCCTTACCTCAGCTACCCAGCAACTAGAAGGGATGAAATCTTCTCTGAAAATCTTCCTGATAGCAGCACCTGCTGAGATTTGGAAATCCCTGTCTTTTAGCTCATTAAAATGCAGACACAGCCTGTTTCTGCTTCCTGAATTACAGTTACAGTACAAAGGGGCCAATCTCACAGACTTTAACCCTGTACACAATTCTTTTGCTGAAACTGAGTTTGAATAACAACTTCAGAACCAGTTCACAGGGGCTAAAATTTAACCTGAAATAATTGCCAGGATGGAGAGCCCTTGAACCTCTCTTATCTGTTAGAGACAAATGAAGGGGTTTCCACAAATGAGTAGAAGATTGTGCAGTTGGAACATAGGTGCTAAAACTGTGCTTTGTGATTGACACCATAAAGTTTGCTGCATGAGTGATATCAGAGTTTCACAGAAGGAGAATATATGAGTGCCTGACCACTACTTCATCCTGTCTGAAGGCACCCTTCCAGCTTATGTTACTCAGGAATTCCAGCTTATGTTACTCAGAAACTTGGACTATGAGATCACAGCTGTCCTTCTGCTCTTAAAAATCCAAGAAATCTACTTCAAATAGAACGTTAATATTTTTCCAGCTGTTTTTTGATTTTTTTATACGGTTTGTGAAGTGAGAATTATTTCCATTGTGAGCATCACTCCATATTAACAATGTGATGCAGGAGCCACATAAATGGTATTAATAGCATCTCCATCCTTGGGCATACTCAGTATGAACCTTGACAGGAGAAGGTTCTGAGCTGCTGCAATCACAGAGTTCATTTTCTATTAGAAATACCTCCAGAGCTCCCTCCCAATCCAAGTTATTTAGGAATTTATGATTCTCTTGCCTAGACTATTAGGACTTTTGGTCTTGTATTATTTAAGAGGATACATGGTCTGTTAAAAATAAATCTAATTATTTCCTGGAATCAGATTGTCTAGTGTTGGCTCATGAATCTATTGGAGTTGCATCACATTCTGGAAAGGGAGCACATCTGAAAAAACAAGTGGACTGTTGCAGAATGAGAAAGGAAAAGCTGAAATTCAATTCCAGGAGGAGACTAGAGTGCATAATATTGCTAAGCAAACAAAATAACTAGAGCATTCAAAAATTTGCTTTGTAATTCTTCTGTACACAGAATAGCTAGGCTTTTTACTTGTTATTCTGACAGAAGGGGTTTCAGTTTTGTTTGTATAAACTTGCGAGCCTGAGTTAAGTCCTTTTCATCATGCAGGGTGAACACTGCCTCACCCCTTCCCCCAAAGGACAAACAGGCCTGAGCTTAATTTTGTTGTTTGAAATTTTAAAGATCTTAATTCTTAGAATCTTCAGTCGTCTCTCATGAGGCGAGGACTCACTGCCATGAGTAGAACCATTGAATCTCTTGAACGATCAGTGCTTGCTCTTGGCTGTGTACAAATTTCATATTGATCCAGGAGATCAGTGCAAATTCCATGTATTCCAAAAGACTAAGTGTGCTTGGAATACACACTGCAGAAATACTGAACCAAACCTGCAAATTTCTAAAGCAGACATTCTTACAGGAACACTGAGAGCTGAAGTATTTGGTTAGGGGATACACGTGTGTAGTATATCTCACATAGTTTCATTACACATGCAAAGTAGCCATATTAATGAACTGTGTCTAAGTAATTAGGGGAAGTAAGATTTTTCTGGACATGAATTTTGGTAGTGATCCTGGTAAATTCAATTAAGCTCATGCCCATTGTTTTAACGGTTATATCCATAAATTAACAAAATGTGCTTTAAAAACTAGACTTGCTAATAATTACAATAACTGCTTTGTAATTTAAATGTTAATTTAAAAAAAAATCACCATTGTAATTTACTCTGGATGCATTCCAGGGCCCCATACATGTACTCTGAATGTGTTTACTCTGCTTTTTAATTTCACCTGGTGTTTTACCAGTTGTGGAAAGCTTTTGGCAAATTACAAGTCAGCATTCTCCTTCTGCATTATACTGTGAAAAATTTAACCTAAGTCAGATATAGATGCTTGTACTTTAGAATCTACATTGCTGTGGGCTAAATACCACTTGTACAGAATGTGAAGAGCCTGATGGCTGAACAGACTGTCAGTGTCCTTCAGAAAACAGATTAGAAACAAATTTTCTTCTGGAGATTCTGAGAGAGTTACAGCATACTGAAATTACTGTCTCTTGCTGTAAGGGTTGATGTGTTTCTTCTACAAAAAGTTTGTCTTGGTGGCTTTGGGCACCACAGGGGACAAGAGTGAAAATACTACCCAGACTTTCCCAACTCCTTGGTGCCAGAGAAAGACAAGGTTATTTGGACGAGTATTAGGGCTGTTTCATAAAAGAGTAAAAGAACACTGAGGCCTTGCAAAGTGCACAGCTAAAAAACTCCACCATAATCATGACTTATTCCCCATAGGGGAAGGATAGGAGAAACATGCTTCAAGGAAAGCAACTCATATATCTGGGAAGATAATTCATTGTAAGTTAATCCAAGCATACTGCAGAAATATCTCTGTTGGTGACTGTTCTGCATAGATGCCATTCTTGATTTGTGAATAGCCAGCACCAGGGACTGGGGAAGTGTCTCATATTGACTCATGCATTCCTTCATGGGTTATTCATAAATAAGTAGTGCTACCTAATTCTGGCTAACAAAAATGCCTCATGTAAAATTAATAAAAACAAAACCCAGAAGGATCTTTCTGTATTAAGAATCTGTCCCTCAAAAGCAATCATCTGATAAAGGTTTAAAAGAAATGTTCCTGACTACTCAGGGTGCCTGCAAAGGAAAGGTGCTGGGCACCCACAAGTGGACTCTATCTTTTCATTCTTTATTACTGAGGACAGAAGAAACAATAGTACAAGGAGCAAGATTCAGAACATTTTTTCCACTGTCTGTATGCAATATATCTTCTGCTGAGACATTATAATGTTTGCTTCCTTTTACTTCTATGTGATTTCCAAGAAATATTAAAACATCCAAAATCCCAATGAGGTTTTCCTAGTATTATTAATAGGAATATTCAGTGCACCTCTAAAGCAAAGCTGAGGGAAAGCAGTCAGAGTGATCAGGCTTTGTGTAATACCAAAACTGGCTCATTTCTAGGTCAAAGGGGATTGATTTCAAAAGCACAGACCTCACATGGAAATTGTCTTGGCAGCACGTCTCACTTTTGATACTGAACTCAAATCAAAACAAGGTATCTGTTCCCTACACAGGAAGTCCACTGAGTATGAAGACATCCTCGTGAAATCAACCTCTGTGACTGATTCTAGCCTTCAATGCTACTTCTGTAACTGGTTAAGATCTGTTTACAAAAAAACCCCAAAAAACAAAAAGCAAAAATCCAAAAAAACAAACAAACAAAAAAAAAACCAAACCAAACCAAAACAAAAACAACAAAAAAAAAAACCCAAAAAAAAACCACCAAAAAAGCCAACAAAACAACCCCAAAACCAGAGATTGGAAAAGCCATGTTAGATGATGCTGAGGACAGAGATCAGACACCTCTCTGGGGTCTGGGAGCCATCGGGTGCTGTGAGAAAAGACCCAAACTTAGGTCCTTCACAGCCTGAAGAGGTGATCTCATCATTTGCTCTGTAAAGGGTTCCTCTCTTTTGTAGTATTGTGAAAAGAATTCCTGTCCCATCCTTGGCCTTCTACACTGTTTTGAATAAAATGCTTGTCAGAAAGAATACAACACACAACTTACAACTTTTTTCTCTTTGATTTCACTTAAAACTCCAGGAAGGTTTGAGTTTACGTGTGCACATACACACATGCAGAGATTATTTTTTCCATTCTGCTGTTGGGATGAAAAATAAATAGTTAAGGCAGCTGCTGTACAGACCAGCTCCGTAGATGGCCAAGGTGTGGTTTCTGCTAAGTGTGTTGCCTGATTGCAGCTGAGGCAACTGAAGACATTGAATGGCCAACACCTGAAGATGCTCCAGGAACCAGGCATGAATTCTTTGCCAGACTGAACCTGAGTGAAGCTTACAACCTGGTCTCCAAGGCTTTGTGGTACTAATAAACTTTGTGAACTACATGAACAGCGGTGGTATTCAGAGAGGAGTTAATCCACTGATTACTGAGGAAAAAAAGACTTAACCTTTTCACTTATCACTTGAGTAATCTATTCTTATTAGTCAAGATCTAAAGAAAGCAACAACCCATTTGCTGAGCTCTCCAACGGATAAACTCAGAACTGTTCCAAGAACCAGAGTTTCAGCTCCAAGGAAGCATTGAATTCCCTAAGGATATTCTATTACATCCTGGTGTCCATGAATGGAAATACAGTGAATAAAGGTAAAAGTTACTTATCTTTCCTGGCAGCACAGTCACACAACAATACATCTTAGAGATGTCACCTACAACAGGAAAAATTACCTGTCTTTTGATGCTGTAAGCATGAAGAGCACTAGAGGTAATTATACTTAATGGTGCCAGGTGAAGAGGTGCAGGGAAGGCCAACCTGTATTCATTACTGCTTCAGAAACTGCTTTTAGGCCCATTTAAAAACAAGCTCTGATGACATCTTCCCAAATGACCTGAAACTCGGTCAGTTCTGATTTAAACTTCCATGATGTTGTTCTGCTCCATAACTCCCGTAATCACTGTCTCTAGAGGGTAATTTTCAAAGGCTCCAGGACAGAAGCTTCGCAAACAATTGATTTTTTCACTCTTCAGCTAACCTGAAAAACTGAGATTGAAATTAGTTGCAGTTTCTGTCAAGTGGCAACTTTTATTTTTTTTTCTTTTCTCCTTAAACAACAAACAAAATAATTGCAGAGTAAAGTCCATTTCAGGATTCAAAGCTTGCAATGTTTTCGTCTGTTTTTTAAGATGTTAATTTGTTTAAAAAGGTTTAAGATTAAATTTTTAATGTTTTGCCTGTCTCTTTCTGGGGATGAAACTACTTGCTGTATTTTACTCCTATGTGCAAATAACTATGATCCCCTTTATCCCTTCCTCCTAGTTACATTTTCAGTGTAACTCCCTCTCCGCCTGCCAAGTTGTCTGTTCTCTTCAGAGCAGACAGAAGCTCATCACACAAGACTGTGGTTATTAATCTGAACTAAATCTCCTTGTTTTGTCCTCTAAGCTTGTCTCTCCTAAGCATCATCTAAGAGAGGGTAGATGCTGTCCACCCAAAGCTGTCAAGAGCTTGTAGCTTAACAGATGATATAATGATAGCACCCTTCACCTGTGGAAGGGAAACTCCTGGGTATAGCTAGCTGAGAAAAATATTGTCATGTGAGCTAAGTCTAATGGACCTTGTCTCTGTCAGCTTAGCAAATAGACTGCAATGCCTGGATGAGTCCATTATCAGAGACAGCTCCTGGAGACTGAGTGAGGCATCAGAAGACTGGAAAAAGACATAGGTAGGGCCTGGCTAAAAAAAAGGGCAAAGAGATTGAAGAATCAAGACACCTAAACAGTCAGCACAATTAAATTCTTGGAAAAAACTCTGGAACTCAACAAGAAAAAAGTGAAAGTGTGACAAACTGAGTAACTGTCAATGTAGATTACTCAGGAGTAAAATCTTTCAAACCAGTGTACGTGATGAACTAGGAAAACATTGGCATAACACTGGGTTGACGGGCTTCCTAAAAAAAGAAACTGTTGATGCTTCGTTGTCAAAAGGAAGAGTGTCTTGGAAACCCTTCATGAAGTCTGAGATAACCTCAGTGTTGTTTCTGTTACATGTTTTGCTGGTTACTTTAATGGTAGAGGGGAGAATAGAGATATTAACTTGGCCTATAAAACAAGTTGCTGGAGACTGTGAGACAGGCTCAGACTCCAAAATAAACTTGACAAATTGAAAAAGTGGTCTCTGGGAAAAGAAAGCAGCAATTTAATAAGGACAAGTGCAAGCTACCATGCAGGCTGAAATGCTTCAGTAAATACAGAATAGGGGACTACTGAGTGAGTCAATGGATCTATATTTTTTTACATCCTGCCCAGATGTGACCTTTTAACCCATGTGACACTGAACCCATGGAAAAATCATGTCCAGAGAAGTGATTATTCAAGGGTTGAGCAGGAGGAGTTGATATTAGTCATTATGTTGCTGTTGGATTGAAAGTCTGTAATTCCAAAACCGGTTAGATGCTGACACTTCAGCTGGATTGCAGATGGACCCATTTTCATCACTGATACCACAATACAGCAGGAAATGCTAAAACTGCTGGACTGATATAGGCAATGGCTGTTTTGGTGCCTAGAAATTTCTACAGGGAGTGAAATGTCACCACATTAATTTAGTGGATTTTTGCTCTCCACTTGATTCAATCCACATCAAAAGGAAGCTTTCCAGCTGCCAGCATACTGGGGAACTCACAGTCTGGACTGCTGCAAAGTTTATTCCCCTGTCCCATGACTGGGAAAGAGATCAGCCCATGCAGAATGACTTCATTCTCACTAGTGGCTATGGGAACACAGAGGACCAGATGGATACCATTCCCTCTGCTCCTGCAGCTGGCAAGAAATGCCTGTCAGTGGAAGAACAGGGTGTAAACTGTATTTCTAACATCTTGAACCAGATGAATTGAACTACAGCTGCCATTATGTACTATTACACAGCCTGTGTGAGAGCAAGACTCCTTTGCTGTGGCAGTAGACACCACTACACCTTCCAAAATATGGCTGGCTTTTCTCATCAATACTTTCAGCAGTAATCTTCACCTCACAAAGCCCAACTGCCTACTTTGTGGCTATGGTGGCAGGATGGATGCCACCCTTTGTCCCCAAGATGTCCACCACCCTACAAAACTGGCTACATTGCAAAGGCATGGTGAAGGTTTGTTGGCTACTCTAATTTGCTCTCTGAAATTCTTGGTAGACAGTGCAAGCATATCTTGTGCCTATGCAGAAATGTTGCCTGAATATTTTACTGAGAGCTTTATTTCCAACACGGAGAACCCTGCCACCAAAAATGATCACATGAAACAAGTAGAAACTCCTGGGAGCAATAGACATAATTTACTGACAGTCAACTAAAAGATAAAATGCAGCAGGAGTAATGAAAAGCAAGGACTGCAGAGCAGATAAGCAGATAGTTGAAGGTATTGACGAAAAAATGGCAAAGGGAGTTTTGCTGCATAGTACCTGTAGCAAGAGATTCCAGTGGCATCTACAGGTTTTAGAAAAAGCTGGCACAGTTAAATAATGTGCAAAAGGTCTATGAAATTTACAAACCCTATAGTATTTCAGTATCTGCCAGACTTCCGTAAGTATTTTGAAGATTTCTCAGTATCTTTCCCCTTATTTCCACTTTTTGTGGATGCCCTTCACTACAAAAGCGCATGTGCGAAGCCTAAGGGTACACACTGAATAATTTCCAGAGGAAGAATTCACTCATATTTTTTCATCCTTGCTTTTCAGTACCCAAAAAATGACATTGTCGGAGGACCAGTAACACGGTAAAGTTTGTAGAAACACTTAGGTAAAGTGTATTTCAGGAAGAAGTTGTTGTATCAATTCATCCTAGGTAAAAGGACAGTGAGAATTGCAGACAGTTGTGCCTGCAGCTTCTATTTGTCAGGCCACACTGGGATAGGCAAAGGTTTTTTGCTGCTGCCTCAGCAGAAATAACTCTCTATTCAGGGATTCTACATACTTAGCGAGATGAGCACAGGTTTGGAAGACACAATTCGTTAAATAATATATAGCAAAGGAAGTTTGCAGTGGAAGCAAGTAATATTTGGAGAGGAACAAGTAGAAGAAAATTTTTTGACAAATACCTTCCAGATGCTGCAGCTTTCACATTTCTGTGCTCATGAGAGCATCTGTCTACACCAGTGTTTGGTCTCAAGCAGCTAAGACAGGGTGCTGAGCTGCCTGAAGCTGGGGAAGGCAGAAGAAGCCATTGCTCTTCAGCTGCTGCATTGTGTCTCGATAAAATTGGTGCCAGCCTGGCAATCCTCAGAGCCTCACAGAGGCTGTCAGGTGGAAGCCTGGCAGGGCTCCCACTAATTAAAGCAGTCAGTAATTTTCAATAGAGCTCAAGGCCATTAATGTTTTGCATTCAGCCTCCCTCTTCCCCTCACTGCAGTATGGCACAGCCACACAGAGGCACAGCCTGCCTTTGATGAGGCAGGGCTCTTCCTCCTCACTTCACTTTACTTGGGAGAGCTGTTTAAAGGATTTGAGGAATTTTTAAAACCGATGATCGTCTCTACATTCCACAGGCAGGAGCAAGCTGTTTGGTGGGCCTGCCTGACAGCTACTTCCCCTCAGGGGCACACACTGGCAGCATCCCTCAGAAAGGCAGGAGAAGGTGGTGTTTTAATGAAAATGCAAAATGTTAAACCTGTGTTGGTGCTGTTCTGGACCTGAAACTTGAATGATTGGGGAACTGATAGCATCCACACACTAAAATAGACAAATCTGAATTTTGCAACTTAGACCCATTTTGGCTGATAAGATTTTGTAACTATACTTGTAGCAATGCAAACTGGACTGAAGGTCAGGCTTTGGTCCATGTCAGGGTTCTCACTTCACCAGAGGTGGTCTTACGTCCTCAGGGGAATGTGATAAAGGAAATAAACACAGACATAGAATCATAAAGAGTTTAGGTTGAAAGGCACTTTTAAGAGCCATCTAGTCAACCCCTTCGCAATGAGCAAGGACACCTACAACTAGATCAGGTTGCTCAGAGCCCTGTCCAGCCTGTCTCCAGGGCTGGGGCATTGACCCTTTCTGTGGGCAACCTGCGCCTGTGTTTTACTGCCCTCATCATAAAAAATGTCTTACTTATAAAAGAAATACAGGGCAACAGGCTCTGCTAAAAGATCTGTCCCCATCTTTCTTAAAAAACCCCTTTAGATACTGAAAGGCTGCAATAATAGCTTGCTGGAGTCTTCTCCAGGCTGAACAACTCAATTCTCTCAGCCTGTCTTCATGGGAGAGGTGCTCCATCCCTCCAATCAGTGTTGTGGCCTCCTCTGGACTCACTGCAACAGGTCCATGTCTTTCCAGAACTGGGCACACCATTGCACATAGGGTTTCACCAGAGCAGAGCAAGCAGAGCAGAGGGACAGAATCCCCTCCTGTAACATACTGCCCATGCTGCTTTTGCTGCAGCCCTGGACAGAATTGCCTTTCTGGGCTGCAAGTGCACATTGCTGGGTCATGTCCAGCCTCTCATCTACCAGCACACCCTTGTCCTCAGAGATGCTCTCAGTCCTTTCCTCCCTCACCTCGCATTGATACTGGGGGTTACCCCAACACAAGTGCAGGACCTTGTACTTGGCCATGTTGAACCTCATGAGGTCTGCATGGGCCTTTTTCTTTTAAGCTGATATAAGTGCACATACATGATCTTATTCGTAAGACAATTTTTCTACATTCATTTATTCTTTCAAGCATATCTTTAAAATAATTTGGCAACTACCTAGGATCACAGTAATGAGGTTGCATGCTCACTGACTGCAGAAATATGTTAGTAGCCCAGTGACAAAAGGCAGCTGAGCCATGAAATAAAGGAACACACAAAGAGCTAAGCAAAAGGGTCAGAATGGTAGCTGCAAAGATTTTAGCTGCACTGTGACAGTGTGATGTATGTGAACTGAAGCAAATGGAGCTGGAGGAGATGTTTGTGGGACTATTAATTTTAATGCAATGCAAAATATCCAATGACAAGGAAGGAAGTTACACTTCAATGCCATAGAAGATGATTCAGGCAGTAACAAAGGTCAGATGAGGAGAATCTGGGGGAAGATATTAAGACAGATGCCTATGTGATGTCTCCTATTGGGTTCTTGATTGGATCTGAACAAAAAGAAATGAAGAAAAAGGAGTGCCTCTGTTCCAAGGATGTGGTTTGAAAGATTGCCTAGACTAGTCTAAATCTGGAAGTGATAGCTAGAAAGAAAAACAAGTTCTTGCTGTGACATTTAAGTTTTTAATGAGTATAGGGCGAGTTCAGAGTAATGCCTGTATCTACCAGAGGTAGCAAGTCTAGACCTGGAGTTCACCCCAACCAGCCAGCTAGGGTGTCTGAAATATGTTTGTCCAGATGAATTCAGTATTTTAAGATTATTTAATAGCACTCAGATTTGAATGAAAGACCATAGTCACTGACAGATTAAAAAAATTAAAATACAAGAGCTCCTGGCACAATCCAGAGTTATGCTTTGTGAAGAAGTCAGAAATAGTTCTCAAAAATAGTATGTGGAGATTTAACACATGCTTTCTTGTAAGTATTGAGAGTGGTGTTCCTGTATCTGTCACATAAGTATAAGAAAAATAGGCCATAGAAGCACGAGGTGTGAAAATAAAAAGAAATTAAAGAAATGCAATGTACATTTAGACTCTGTTGTAACCCTTCTCTGTGGCCTGATGTCAGCTAAGCTTCATACAAATATTTCATCCAACACTACCATCAAAACAAATGGGGCAAAACACATGTCACTTTTAAAAGGTGGGTTGGAGATTTTTTGTGTGTGTGTGTTTTGTTGTTTCTGGGTTTTTTTAATGCTGACTTCCTTGTCCTTGTAAGGCTGAGCATCTGTATTCTATGAGGGCTCTGATTTAACAGTCAGGCTCAAGCACTTCAAGACTTCTTTGGTTTTTTTCCATCAATTTTTCATATACAATAGGAAATTTGGCTCTTTTGTCAAACTGTGTCTACTTTATTCAGAATAAACAGCTATTTTATTCCAGCTGTCAGGTGAAGGTTGTCCAGCTCTACTAGTAGTGTTACAGAAAATGAACAGCTCAGACATCTGGAAGGCATGAGGGGCAGCCATAAGATTAGAATTTGTGTTTGAATTGCAGTAAGTGCCAGCATTTGATATTCATCCCTTGTAGAAAAAAAGATTCTTTTTCTCTCTAGACAGGGAAAGTGGAAGTCAGCAGTGGGACTTCAAATTTAGTAAACAAGAGATCTTTAGAGACTGTTGGGGTGGGACCCAGTGAAAAACCAAGGAACAGAACCTCTGGATGAAATGGGTAAAATAAATAGTGCCTGGTTTATGAAAGGGGCCAAAGTTTGATGGGATGTGACACCCTGTTGGAGGCTGTGGAGCCTCAACACTGGAGCAAACTGGGGCCAGGGGAGTGGAGAAGAAGGAAATATCAGCAAGCTCAGTGAACAGGCAAGCTGCAAACATTTGGCACTAAGTGCAGAACTGATAAGGATCAAAATAGAGTCTGCATTTTGGACTTTGTAAAATCAGCTGCATAACTCAGCGAGTCCAAATGGGAAAGAATGGGATTATTCCAAATAGGCAAAAGCAATGGGATTGTTCCCAGATCTGAAGCCATGTCTCCAACATGTGTTTAAAACTCTGGACGCAAAGCTGCAATCATTCAAACTTTGGGAATATCACCTCTGAATTAACACGTTAAGGCTTTCTCAGCCCCTCCAGCAGCACCCAATCCCCCAATCCAGGACTAAATAGAACAAATAAACCTTTGCAATACATCATATACAGTTTGGATTGTCATCCTTCAGTCTCTCTGCTGCTCCAGCAAATTAAAAGTCTCACATTTTCTCCAGAAGGATTGCACTCTCATTCAGGATGTTTGTCACAGAGGCAGAGGATGGCAGTAGTGCATGCCAAGGAGCAGTCTATTTCTATTAAATAAATGCATTTATAGTTTTGTATTGTCTTGACCATCCCAGGTGCCCCTATTCATGACTTCATACAGTGTCCTGAGTCTCTCTTCTCAGTATCTATTTCAAATTTTTTCCCACATCCTATGCACTATTAAAGATTTTTGTAATGCACAAACCTCGCAGATGTCCCTATAAACACCAAAGAGTTGTTTGATTCATTAGATAAATGCTGCAGACCAGAGAACATCCCAGAGTATAGTTTTGTATAATTTGTTGAGAACATTCGGGTCAATACAGAAGAACAGTTTGAAACTTTCTGAAACACATTTTTAAGGCTGTCCTGAACCAGGGTCACATTTCTCAATTTCCAAGTCATTATTTTAAGTCATAAATAACTAGAGCCAGTAGAAATCGAATGTTCCTGGAGAGGAAAAACCCCATAAAGCAGAGAATGTGCTAGTAGTTGACTTGCCTCTGAATTGTTTTCTTTTTACATCTACCTGTGCTTTTTAATACAGGTAGTCACATTACTGGTTTCAGAAGTTACATACACATATGTTTTAAAACATTTTAAAGCACCTTTGGCATGTAAAGAATAAGGGAAACAATATAGTTGTGTTCAGGGAGGCATTTTCTGATTCTGATATCCTAGATTTGCTTGCATAGCGTTGCTCTCTTGATTTTTTCCCCTTGTCTGTATGGATGGTTTCATTCATCTTGCTCTGTACAATGCAAGATGTGTGATGTGAGTCACTGCTGAACTTGCTTCCCTTTCCCTGATCAGTCATATCAGTCTTGTTTATTGTCACTGCCCTAGCAAATGAGAGCTCCCAGCAACCTCAGAAATTTTTCTTCTGTGCTTTTTGGGCATGAATAGACAGTGGGAATAGCAGAGGCTTAAGTGTTATGGCCAAAGTACTGCTTTTTTCCTTTCTGAGTTTGTGCTCCCAGCAATGACCCACCAAGAACCCCCTGCCTGTTCCTGTTACACCCAAACAGATCACAAAATCAGTAACAGGCACCATAATATTCTGAATATTCTGTGTCTTACTAGGTAAGTGGGATATGGAATAGGGACAATGAAATTCAGGAGAGACAAACGAGAACCCAATTAGAAAAGGAAAAAAACCCAGCCATAGTACTGAAAGATAATATCTGCACAAAGAAAAATGTAACTACAGCAATTCAGTCAGAAAAAAAATATCAGTAAAAAAGCAAGATTATGGCCCATCAGGTCCTAGAAGCTCAACGTTCTTTCTGTTTCTTCAGACCTGTGAATACTGCCTGGGGACACATTGAGAAGTGATAGGCTTTTAGTCATGTAGGACAGAGCTTTTTTGCGGCCTTCAGCAAAAGTCTCTCACCAGCTTGGCAAAGAATACCAAGAATAGAAGTGGGACTGTCATGAGCAGCAATCATGGTGACAGTGCTCATGCAGCTGTGTTCAAACTACACAAAGTAAATCTGAAGAGTTCAAAACTTTTTTTTTTTTTTTTAAATTTTTCTGGAGGGGTTTACTTCCTCTCCAGTGCACTCTCTTCAATTTCTTTTGCATGTCTGCAATCTGCCTTAAAGAGTTTTAAATTCCATTTTTGGGTCCCACTGGCTCACCAGAGTGTCAAAGCACAAAGCACTAAAATGTTTTCTACTCCATCATTCTATATTTTAGATGATAAAAGACACCAGCAGTTGGGTCTTTGGCCGCGCAATGTTTCACTAAACATGAATTAATTGGAAGCATAGAGACAACTACCATACTTTGAAATCAAAGCAGCCAGGTCCTGTTGTGATTTATTGATAAAAGGCAGCTGAAGAAGGACAGGAAAAAGGTCAAGACAGAGAAATGAGCAGTCACTGTTTGGGAGTCAAGAAAGCGTGTGGAAGCATTGCTCGTGTTACTGTGGCTTGGAGAAACTGAAGCAGCAAGGGGGCTAATCAGCTGAGCTCATTAATGGAGGAAAACAGGGACAGAAAGTATGCCTGCTGCTAGGAGAGACTTCTGAGAGAAGAGCCTGGAGAGTCTGGAAAATGTCATGGTGCTACTAACTCACTCCCTGCTGCCAGCAGCTGTGAGGAGCCGGTCCAGAGGAGGATCCCTACACTGGGAGCATCTGCTAAAACCCTGCTCCTGGTTTGCTGACACTATGGCAAACTCAGACCCGTTGGAAGGAGCAAATTGTGGTGCAAAATGCTGGGGTGCTCCCCTGTGCAGTGGCAGGGGAAGCTGGGCCAGAGTCAGATTGGCCAAGGACAGAGGGGCAGAATTCAGGGGAAGCTTATTGAGCTGCTGTATGGTGAATTAAAGGTGAGGGGGCTGCCAGCAATCCCAGGTGTCAGTGTCTCCTGCCTGGTGATGACAAGTGCAGCAGTAGAAGTACAACCATATGACAACTAAAAAAAAGGAGACAAAGATTATTTTGCAAAGGTTTCCTTCTGACTGAGTGATGGCTCTGGGAGTCAGTAAGTGGATTGTGAAACCTCAGCATGGAGCACTGGTCAATAAATAAATTTTCGTCAGCCAAGGTGAAATAAAACACTGAGAAAAGGGCAGAAAATGGGCACAAAAGAAGACTTCAATTTAGGTCTGCAGTTGAGTAGACACACAAGAATGACCAGAACCTAAAAAGATTAAGGTCCAGCACCACAGGTAAATCTAAAACTGGTGATATATTGAACGTTTGGGTACTATCATGAGGATTGAATGGGATCAGTGTATGTTTTAGTGTATAGTAATGCCTTTGACTTGTTGATTTGACCCTGGATGTGCCAGCAGGGTATAGCCATAAAGACTGGCCGGAATAAATCATGAGCCTAGAGCGCTGCTGTGGAAAGGTATTGCTTCTTCAGGAAGGACATTTGCAGGGCAAATGGAGAGAGAAATCATTGCACTGACCATTGTGAGAGAAACCCAAGGTAGAAAATGTGGCTTGTTCAAGAGTTAAGAATGACAAGAGAGGGAAAGTAAGTTGCAGAGGAGTGCAGGGTAGTTGCAGTTTAACAGGAGGATATCCCTCTTCTCTCCTTGTCTGACTTCCCAGGCTTTCAACATCTTCCCCTGCCAGCACAACATTTCTTAGCCACTCCTGCTCTCTGCCTGTGCTATGGATGCAGTACCGAGGGTACAGGTGAACTTTGGGCTGGGGCAAAAAATGGTGGCGTGTCAGTGTGTGCAGGTCACTATGGGCCAGAGAGACAGGGGGACAGTGTCTCAGAGATAAAATGTGCTGGGAAGAGTTAAAAATACACACACACAGAAAGAGAAACCAACACATAAAAGAGTGTGAGGGGGATAATGAATGGAGCCTGAGGAAGGGGAAATAGAGGGGCTTGAGTGAAAACGGGAAGGTACAGAAGGGGAGAAGCAGAGAAGGGAAGTAACAGAGGGGAGGAACAATAACGCTGTTTGGAAAGAAGTGAGGGAGAAGAACAAACATGAAACTGAGATACAAAAGCAATGGAATAGTATGAAATTAATTGAGGAATCAAATGAACACAGGCAGCTTTTTAGGTGTTGTCTCCTAGAAGAAACCACGTAAAACTCACTGCATAGAAGAGTACATGTGTGAATAGGGTGGTGTTACCCTGCTTTTACTACTAATTCCCAGTTTTACAACCTGTGGCATCTGACTCCTTATGGAGTCATGGTAACATAACAGAATTATATGTCTAATTAGATGATTTTGTATTTTGCTATTGTAACTTTCTCCTTGTAAGTTCTTGCTTAGCTCAGAAGTCTGGGTGTAGAAATCAGTGAAAAATGAGGCACAATGAATTCCATTCACATTATGAAGTTCATGAAAAGATACCTTACTGTCTAGAAAATCCAGCTAGCCAATAGACTGGCATGATAAAGAGGTGGAGCTTTCCCTCTTGCACTGTGCAGAAGTGTAGAGAAGACTGCCAGGATTATGAATTCTTGGAGTGCGTATCCATGGAAATTGTGTGGGCTCACTTGTTGGTGTCACAAGGGCCAAAGCATTTTCTAGGCAGAAGAGAAAATCTTGGTGGCTTATGCAAGGGTAGAAGGTAGAACACATGGATCCCAAAAACCCTGAAGGAATTTGTAAGAGTTAAATATCACCAATCCAAACAAAATAATGGAATAACAGAGAAAAAATGCAAAACCAAGGGCTTCTTTGCTGAGCCTTGCCTGAGAGGAAAAATGGCCAAGAGCTGACCTGCAAAGGGACATTTTGTCTGGCTTAAGTTTGGAAAAGAAATGGAAACAAACTGGAGTCTGGTGGGGGAGAAGGTGTGTTTTCCACATGATTCTAACTGACAGCTCTGTAGAGAGAGGTTGATGAGCAAGTGTGCTCAGTCTTGGGAAATGGTTTCAGTTTCCAGCTGAGGAGTAGATTCTCAGCTGGCAGGAATCAAATGAATTTATATTGGCAGAGGACTTGAGACCTATTTCTCACAAGAGCAGGACAAATGAATTCTACTCTTTTTTTGTGGAGCTCTTGCCTTCAATTCATTCTTTTCATAAACGCGTCATCAAGCATCTTATCCCCATGTTACACGAGAAACATTTTGTGAGGAGTTTGTCTGCATCTACTAGGTTATAAAACATATCATCATTTGAACTATGATAGGAAGTCACAAGAATATAGACAAGATTTCATTTACATTGTTTTTAAAACACATTAATTTCTTAATAAAATTGGTGAGAAAAACAACAGAAAAGGATGATCAGCCTGACTTGAAGTTCTGTGCAATGTTTTATAAATCAAAACATGCTATTAATTCATGTTATGAACTACTGGAACTGATGACAAGCCTCATGAGGGAATCAATACAGAGAGTGTTTTTAATAAGGTCTTAAGAATAGAATAATGGCTCTTCAGTGGAAAAGGTGTGTTCGCCATAGAAAAATACGTATATGAAGAAGAACAGAGAAGCAAAAGAAGAAGACACCAGACTGGACTTTGAGAGTGAATAGCCCTAAATGTATTGTTCCTTAGTTTATATTAAATGGCTGTGTCAAAAATATGTTCTTTATTTCTCTACCTTCTTTCAGGCAGCTCCCCTGAGCTGAATGGATCAGAATATCAGTGGATATGATACAAGGCCATTTGTAGCCTGACAGGTGTGTGCAGAGAAGCAGAGGCTCTCACTGAGTAGGGCTTTCCCTGCAGATACTCCTCTGGTGCATGTCCTTGCCTTGTGGAGTCCCACAGCACATGGCAGCCAGCCAAAGGATGAAGATGGAAAGTGGGCTCCTCTTATGCCTGTTACAGGCACTAGTGACAGATAGGTTCTTATCAAGACTGTAATAGTCCTTCTGTATTAGGATCCTAATCTAATTTTTTTTGATATTTCCTGAGAAGATGCCTGTAGTTGGAAGTACATGGGGAGAGAGTCTGTTTCTCCAAGCCTCCTTCTCCCATGCTCCTCAAACAAACACGAGAATGAGAAACATGAGGAACAATGGATGTGTTGTCTGGTGTGACTTACGGTGACATGGTTGACAGAGGGCAAATATTTCTCTTCTCCATGCCTCCTGCAGCGACATCTGTACCCTAGAGGCTGCACCCTTCGGAAGTCTAGTCAAGCTTTGTCATGACCCTTACAAGATCTACTTTAAGATTTTTGTGAGATTTTATGTGACCACAGGTTTTCAACTCAACACATAGCTTAGTCTGTCACTCCCAGAAGCTACAGGCCATGTACACTTCTGTTTTCCCACAAAGGCTCCCAGAAGCAGTGCTTTGAGCTCAAGTGTGACTTGGTTTCTGAAAAAATCATGATACTGGAACAATGTTTCCTCTTCAGAAGAAAGAAGAGATGTAGTACAGCTGATCAGTTTTGTCTCCAAAGTAATAGTGCTAATACTCCGAACAAGATTTTAATTGAAGACTTAATTTAAAACTCTAGGTGTTCAGGAACTCGTAGTGTACTTGGAATTGTCTTGCACTAAAGAAATTTTTTTAGATTTAAACATGTGGGAAAATATTACAGTTTTAGTATGTCCCAATTGTCAATATTCCCTCACATTCTTCAGTAGTAAGAAATGGACGCAACTGTTTTGGAAACTATGGGGGAAAAAATCCAAAAATCCAAAAAAAACCCCCCAAGTTTGGAAATCTTAATGATTAGTTGCAGTTTCTGTGGAAAAGTATTTATTTACTTGTTCACTTTAAATTTTCAGCTACTGCATATCTGAAATGTAAATGTTTATGCTTATGTGGAAAACATAAATAAAAAAATATAGGAAAATAGATTTTAATATATAGGGTAGGAAAAGCTTAGCAGAAGGGTAATATTGGGCAAGAGAATAAGATAAATTCAGACTTTTTGCTGTATATTAGCCAGGAATGAAAAGGACCCAATTGAAGATATTGAAGATATAGATTTCAGTACATATTGGTTCAGGCCTAGAAACATTTTGTTTGATATCAAAGAAAATGGGCATGAAATCCCATAAGAAGTCTTTGGCTTTCTCAGGAGCAGTCAAACACCTGAAAGGTGATTTTCATGTTGACCAGCAATATTAGGTGTCATAGTTTTTAAAGGTCTGTCTTTGAGCCCAACAAAAATACAGCTCTTCTTGTCCTGAGTTAATGAATGTGCACAGCTGTTCTGAGCTCAGCTGGACTTCCCATTCCACACGCACATTTAAGATGTCAAAGATGCTCCCTTCCTGCGTTATGGGAGAAAATCAACATCTTTCACAGGTCTTCTTAAAAGGCAGAGTGTGACAACAGGTAATTTTAAACAGGTAACAGCCTGGTGTTTATGGCATCTCCAAGACTACTTGTGTAAGTAGCAAATGAATCTGTGTTCCACTTTCCAAGTGAGTGCTGAATCACTGTTTTATTAGTTTTTCTCAGGAGGAAGCAAATTTGTACATCCTGGCCATCTTATTAGTTGTTTTGCACTGTACTGCACAAAAAGAAACCAAACAAAAATTTCTCTCTGTTTCCCATATTGCTAGGAGAGAAGGATTGTTTAAGCCATCTCTGTAACCCAGCAGGCAGGGGACATGCCCAGCTTGCAAGAAATACAGATTCATCTTTCTCCCTCATCTGCTACCAGATTGGTTATACAAACTGTGTAAGACATTCTTTCTGAGACAGCAGTGGGTTTTTCTTCTCAGAAACAGTGGAACAAAACAGATTTAAGATTTTGTTGAAATAATATTTCTGAATCCTTATGCCCCTCAGCTCCTTTTTCTCCCTTGCAATTCCCTTTCTTCTTCATCAGATGTAACCAAATAATAAGGATTTTGTCAGAATAACCCCAGGCAAAGGCATAGACCAAACTCAGCAAAACTACAACTCAGTAAAACTGAAATACTTTGTCTTTTGTATGTGTGTTCTTACTATTTGTTTACTTTCTTTTACAGTAGTACAACAATTGTGTGTAGCATCAGGGCAAAAAATGTTTTAGTGGAAAGGTCTTAAGCCATTGCACAAATTCAAAGATACAGTTATAAATCTCATTTAGTGCCTTCAGAAATAAAAGTGTCTCAAAAGAAATTAAAATTTAACATAATGTGAAGAGTTCAAGTACTGTCCTTTGTAAAAAACTTGTCAAATGAACTCGTTCAGAGTTTTTCACCAGCTCTTTATTCTTCATATCTGACTCAGAGGGACCTTATTGATAACTTGAGAGGAACATCTTGAAATCTTGAAGTTGACATATCCATGCCTTAGAATAGCACAGGGCATTTTTTCTTCCAGACTTCCCAGAACTGGTACGAGACAGCTATTTTTACGCCACCAGATTTGCCAGCTCATCTTCCACTGTCTCATTCCATTGCTGTTATTCTCAGAACCTCCTGACACCAACAGAATCATTAGGGAGAGATCCAAATTGCTCAAATCTTCCAGTGTCCTTCTGAAGGGCCATCAGTTCCCTAGCACGAGTGTCTAGAGTTCCTGGATTGCCACTGGAAATGGGATTAACCATTTAAAAACTCAGAGCAATCATCTAGCTGTGTGTGGCTTGAGACCTTCAGAGTGAGACTTGCCTGTGAAGAATGACTGAACATGTGAAAAGCAGATGGAAAAGCTCACTTTTCTTTAAGACTGTGGAATCCCACAGATTTTATACTATGCAAGGATGAGGAACTTGTTGGAACAGCCAGCTGTGAACGTGGAACTGTAATACGGCTTTCAGGAGAGTAAGGTCTAGATCAAATTGAAAGAGCTGACAAAGGCATCATCCTCATCTCCTTCCAGTTTCCAGAACCTCTTCCAAGGAAGGTGACTTACAATCTTGGTTTTCAAGAACACCCAAAGGAGAATCACCTTGCTCAGGCTTCACTGAAAGAGGGAGCTTTTAGAAAATCTGCAAGTGCAGAAGGAATCTTGTGCAGATCTTTTCAGTTCAGAAACCTCTTCAGTTTCCATTTGAGTGAAAAATATGTAATGCAAATCCATCAAATCCGTGTTGTGTGACCTGCAGTGGACAGCACCCATGAGAAATGAAAAACAGAGAGTGAGAGTGCATTTAATTATAAATATTTTTCTGCCAATCAGTTGCTACCTTTAATATCAACAGTACCACAAGGCTGTCAGGCTCATAAAAGTCAGCAGACACTTGGCAGAAGGTACCAACATCTACAATATTAAGGATTGACAAATGTGGGGGGAAAAGTGTACAAGGAATCAGTTCTCCAAGTTTTCAAAATACTCAAACGCCCTAAATCTAAAAGAATTTTGCTAAACACCTTAATTGTTGAAAACTATGGTCAAATAAAATAACAAAAAAGCAAATATTGCATCCAAGAATGTACATGCAATGTAGTTTAACAGAAAGAAAACAGTTTTAGTAGTAACATTCATATACTTTTGAAGTTATTAAAACACAGGCCAGCCCATTTAGGATAAATCTTGCCCAAGCATTAGATTTTAAGTAAAGAATATCAAGGTTTATTTTACCTGCAGAGAAGAACTACAGACTGAGCTTGGGTACAAGGCTGGAAGAGTAGTGCCCAAGGGCAAAGACCTTTATCTAACCGCCAGTACAACTGTGTTAGTGTACTAAATGCCCCATAAAATTGCCTGGGAAATACAGAAGCAAAAAATGCTTAACCTTTGTCTCCAGACAGACTAGATCTACCTCCTAACTTGCATTTTGTACCCAGTAGTCATGATATTTAGTAGTGAGTCCTAGTGGAGAATCTGGAAAAGCTCTCTTTCACAGCTGCCTGTCTGTGGCCTATGCCTGAGCTTATAAAATAATTTACACATCCTCTGAGCCACTCAAAGTCTTCAAAAGTTTACTAGCACTGCCATATCACCTCTTTAAAATGGCCTTTTCTATTATCAAGTGTTTGTTACTTGCTCTTTAGGTCAGCAGCTGTCGCCTTTTTTGTGTGTACAGCAGGAAATCTGCAGGGCTCCTGGGTACCACTGATGATTTACAACTGCTTAGACAGCTAAAAAATCTGGTCAGGGTGAAACTCTGCTTCACTACACTCACCTGCCTGCAGCTCAGGTGCCCAGCCTGAGACCACTGGCTTATTCAGGTTGCCTCATTGTCACAGCAGAGAGAGAGGGTCATCACCAGATAAGAATTCAAATCACCTTGCAAAGATGCCTTGTAGGACTAAGAACTCCTGGCTTCCTGGCTTAGGCACCCTGCTTGTCAGGGAGGGATGAGCCTGATCCTACACCTGCCATGGAGTTGTGTTCCTGCAAAATGGTGGCTCATTCCAGGAAATAAGGAGGAAATTCAGTCTTGGATTGGTTCATATTTTAAAGTAATTTCAATGAATGTTCACTATTTCTGCAGGCTTTTGATGTAAATACTGAGTAGATGAAGCATTTATCATAGCAACTAGGGGACTATCCTAAGACCAGACTGCAGGATAAGTCCAAAAGCAGAGGGATGTTGAACAATAACTATTTATTATGTCTGTGAACAGACGACTAGTCCAGCACAGTTTGCTAACCTGCAGTGACATGTTTGTGTGACTGAGTACAAGTTTAAGATTGCTCTGAAAACTAATAAGCAGTTTTTGATGGTAATCCAAGAGCAGCACTACATGCCATTGAAGCAAAGGCAATGCCCCAAGTTAGAGGGAAGACAGAAAGCAAATATATGGACTATGAGTTATTTTCCATGCACAGCAGTATATTGATCCTCTTGGCTTGCGTTTAGGTTAAAACCAGTATTGTTAAGTCTCCTTCAGCCCAGCAGAAACCCCATACGCCTCGCCAAAGTCAAGGGCTCCAGGAATGTTGGAGTACCAGCATCTGTGGTCTCTGTGCACCCTGTGGTTGAAAGGACATTGTAGCACTAGACTTTGGAGGAAAAAAGTCACCATTACAGACATTCACTTATAATTAAGCTTTGCAGAACAAAAGTTTAAACAATAAAGAGAATAAATGATCCATTCAAATGGAACTTTTAATTTTTTTTTCTGGAATGGTTGTTACACTTATAAACACACGTAGCAATAATGGGAAAGTTATCTAGCCAATGTCTAAAAAGACTACATGTATTTAAATTTATGTTGTATTTAATTTATCTCTGCTCAGAACTATTGTTGTGATTCATTGAAGAGGTACTTACACGTAGGAAATATTTTGTATAATAAAAAGAACCAACAATGCAAAACCCATAAGTCCCAAACTCCCTTGCAGCTTAAAGCCGAGACCATGTCTTATGGGGAATATTTCCATGCTAGTAAACCATGGCATCAGCCTCAGAGAGCTGCAAAGCAGGAAGCTTCTCCCAAATGCTTCCTCCACAGAAGCCTGAACAGTGAGCCAACCAGTTATGATGAAGATGGGATCATTAGTAGTAGCTAATGCCAGTACCAATGGGCATGGTTCTACACCAGGCTCAATTTTGATCCTGGAGGGTACCAGCTTAATCTGCAACGATGCCTGTTTCCCAGCAACAATCAAGTGTTACTTAAACACTGGCATCACTGATAAAGAGTTTAAAGGAGCTGGTCTTGCTCTGTTGGTCCATTTACCTGTCCTTGTAGCCTGAGGAGTATTCCTGTTACAGTAAAGGGAATTCTTGTTGTGCAGTGCAGAATGCTGACTCTAAGGCAACAGCACAGTTTCAGCATTTTCTGTTATGTTTTACTTCTACCATTTTCCAAGAAAATTCACTGGGTAGATTTCTTTTCATATTTGGTATAATTCTCCTTCCAGACTTTCATTATACAGTCCTACACAGTCTTGTGTGCAGCTAGAAAATGGGGTTTGATATCCAAACTCAAACCAAAAAGGTGACTGGTTTTGACAAGGACT
The DNA here is from genome assembly GCA_013397155.1 of Irena cyanogastra. NCBI lineage: Eukaryota > Metazoa > Chordata > Aves > Passeriformes > Irenidae > Irena > Irena cyanogastra. The sequence goes on along the minus strand of VWZV01002296.1, from coordinate 192,311 downwards.
TTTACAGAATCCACTACCAGATGCTTCAGAAGAAACAGAGAAAAAATGTTGAGAAATACGTTCATAAGAAAATTGTCCTCTTCAGATCTGTGTATGTTATACTTATGTGCCGCATATATAAATAGGTCACTGTTATTCAGTCACATAAATACTGGTTGTACATAAATATATAATATATAATTGCAGTCACTGTTATCTCATAAACTGATAGCTCTTTTTTCAATTTCATGCAAGGTTTGGCCTTTGGAATAATTTGTGGGGATGCATTTCTCTTTTAAATGATGCTTCGCATCTGAAAGCATTTAATCTAACTGATTAAAAAATGTGTCACCTTCTAGTCCCAAAACACTGTGACATGGATGTGCAATTAATGCTGTCTCTTTGGTGAGGCAGTGTGGAGTTATGATGCCTCTGAGGTACAACCCAAGGGGCACTGCAGCCCAGGCTGGATTTTCAGAGGCAGATTATAAGGTGCATCTGAACAATGTATGTGTAAGGTACAGAACAACGTATGTGTACATCTTAGAACAGTTGTGAACACTACTCACTCATAAATAACCCTGTGTTCATAGGAAAATTGGGGAAATACAGACTTTATTGGAATGAATCACTCTAGTTCATGTATTTGTAGAAATACATTTCTCTTTGCAGGTGAATCAGCCTTAGAGAAGGAAGTTTCCTTCTGGTCAGCTATCTGCCAGGATCCAGGGAGCTGTATTTTCCCTGAATGTTTTATTAAATGATTTGTGTGTACGCAGAAAGATTCTTTTAAGTGCTGCAGATGCTTCAAAAGATAATCCTGCTGGAAACTCCATCTGTACTGAATGTAAAACTTTATCAAGACTGAAAAAGCTTCAAGAAAATCCACAACCCAATTTCAGCTACATCTGTGCTACCCTACTAATTTCTACTACTCTTTAGTTTATAAGATTTTAAAGATACCTTCCAATCACTTGTTTCCAGAAAGAAAAATATATTGTGATTCTTTGGCCTAATTTTATGAAAATGTCTTTCTAAATTTTTCTTCCAAGCTGTCCTTATCTGTAGAAGTGACCAAAATCCAAAACGTTTTAGTTCAGCTCGCTAAAAAAGTGATGAGTATTAAACTGACATTGGGTTTATTGTACTGCTGATAACCTCTCAGAAATTATGGAGATGTTGCGCAGCACTTTTCAACTCTTTTCCTAGGAAATGCAAGTGATCATGTTTCTTACATCTTGTTTAGCACTAGTCAGTCCTTTGAGACTATAAAAATAAATGCTCTCCATGCCCCACACCATATTTTGAAAAACCGATTCTCTATTTCTGTCTTTTCTCATGCAACCCCTTAATTTCTGCTACATACATATCCTTCCCCACCCATACACAGAGTCTGAAATTAATTTAGTATAAAGAACCAAAATACCAAAGTATGATTAATTCTGTTTCAGAAATAAACACGGTCATGTGCTAATCTGCTCAACTGTGGTAGCTTTTGCCTTCTCCCTGTGTGCTTTTTCTACTAAAACATCTTGGAAAACAGAGCGATGTCTTCCAGCATGCACTTTCAGCAGGTAGTACAATGAGGTGTTGACCATCAGGAATAGTTCTGGACACCAGTATAGCCTCAGGCAGTTGCTGATTAAGGTTTTCACTAAGCATTGTTATCCATAAGGGTAACATAACCCTCCATCTGAGGGTCTGACCAGGGTATCTAATCTCCCAGAGCCCTCACACACATATCAAGTTGCACAAGAAGTCCTTAATGTTGGGATGATCCTGCCTATTTCTTCTCCATACCTTTCTTCTCTCATTCATTGTTCAAAATCTTTTAATAAATGGGTTTTGACCTGGTGACCCAGTTATTTATCAACAGTTACTAATAATTCCAGCTTGTATAAGTGTCCTAAAATAACCAAATGACAGGCGTAGATCTTTACACTTCATGACTATTTCAAGATATTGGACAAAACCTAGCAACAAACTTATGTTTTTCATCCAGTGCCTTTCCCATAATTACAGGAACTTCTCTTTTTTAGAAATTTTATCTACTGCAGCCAAATCAGCAAACAACAAAAAATCCCAAACAAAACAAAGCAGGATTTTTTTTCATATTATACTGGGACAATTGCAGTTGCAGAAATGCACTACTTCGTGTTTGATAAAACAGCGAGACCTAATGCTAATGCAATGAAGCTAATAGAAAAATTGATCAGTTTTTCATGTTTATGTGGGGACAGGTGACAGTGACTGCTATTGCACTTCAAAAGATCTGCTAATTGGCATTACAGCAGTAAAGGTGGGCGACATTACATTCTATGCAGTTAGGACTTGGTTTACCTCCAGCTATTGTGTAATAAAGCGAGAAAAGGTTCTGTGAGGTTTAGCTCTGAATGACAGTGAAGAGCACTTACCAACCTCCAACAGCGCCTTTGTTACGAGAGTCTGTGCTCAGGATATGCTGTTTGTGGGTGAGACTTGTTCCTAGATCATCTGATGTTAATAGAAGCTTTCACAGGGACGGGCATGCAGAACTGGAACTAAAGCTTCAAAGAAATTTCAAGAAGCTGACTTGCACCATCCTTGTGCCATGATTTAACAGAAGGAAAGAAACTATCTTAGTTCCCATAGGAGGCAACTGTGTGAAGGAATATGTCACAGCTCCAGCTCAGCCCCAGATCTACCCTCTGACAAGACACAGACTCCAGAGAGATGAGTCTCAACACATCAAAAAGACATTTTTGAATAATATGGACTGAATGAGAGCCTGTATCTCAAATCTGGAAAAACCCCTTCTAAAAACAAGGCCTTTAAAGAACTTGTTCAAGGGTAAAAACCAATAAAAATCTTCAGCTAAAGGTCTGGAAAAGAGCAGATTACTGGCACCAGACTTAAAAGGATATGAACATGAGAAAGTTCTTGAATTCCTTATAAATGCAATATATGTTTACACATGTAATATTTGGGGTGACTAAAGAGAGGGACAATTAAAGAGAAGGATGGGTTTTACGGAAAGGCAAAATTGTGACGTATTAAAAAAAAACACATGAAAAGTGAGGAAGTGGGAGGAAAAGCAATTATTTCTGAAGTATGGATGGGCCAGATAATCTCTTGCTAAGCACAAAGCTATTGAAGCTCAGTATTCTCTCCAGTTTCTTTCAGTTTTGTCAAAGTGATGACAGCGCGATGGTGTAGCTCTGAGGAGCTACACAGATACTGCCTTTCTCCTCTCTTATGTGAGACACCTACAAACTGCATTTAGAAAGTTTTGGCTCAGATCAGGCTCAGCTCCTCTTTCTTGCACCCTTGCAAATACAGGACAAGGCCACTATCTGTTTCTAAATTTATTGTCTGCCTTGGTAAGACCAACTCACATTGACAAGTATTTGTTCATGAATGTAGTCTTGAAGACCCCAAAACTAAATTTCTACTGAACAAGGCTCACATTGCAGAATTAGACTCATCCTTAAGGACCTATTTTTGTTTAGGACATCAGGGAAACAGTAATTTCTTCCTGTCCTAAAGATCTGAGAACTCCCAATCTGTTTTTCTAGCAACACAAGTATGAAACAGCTCCTCCAGCAACGCAGACATGTCATTCTGCTGCTGTCAAACTCTGAATCTGAAATTTAACTAGAGATGGAGTGACATCATCATGGTTCTGCTGACTTGTGTATTTCTATCATTATAGAATTACTGAGCCTTCCTGATATTTCACGTATTTATTAGGGTTCCAAATTATTTCTGGACATATTTTTCCTTAATGCTAGTCCTCCAATTTTCTTATGGGGTTTAAGGCTTTCAAATAATAAATGTCATGATTACCATGTTGATGAAAAAACTTTCAGAAGGCATAATTTAGAAGCAAAATAGGATTTTGATGGTGATATGGAGGTCATGTTAATCCTCACGAGAGAGTTAATACATTGTTGACTTCTACATTTACCCAAGGCAAATGCTGTATCTTCTAGTTTGAACTGTGGGCACAGTGTGCAGTGAAATCATTACAAACCCACACGCTTCAGCTGATGCAGATGATGATTCTGTGATTCTATGTGGGTTCACTTCTCCAGACACGATCTTTCCATAATGCAAGAAGCCAAGAAAACTTCCAAGCAGATTTCTCTCCTTCAGCACAGTTTGAAATCATTGTAGGAAGAAAAAGACTATAAAGCTGGAAAAGAATTTCATTCTCTAGTGCAATATCTGAAATACTGAAAGTGTTGTCTGATGGAAAGAGGTTCTGAAAAGTAGAGGTGACAGTGGCCCTGATTGTCTACTGAATGCATACTATGCAAATCCCCCCCCAAAAAAGTCCAAGCTGCTTTGTCTTGCAGCCTTCTCCCTGCTTTATTCCAATAAAACACAATGACCACCTTAAATTTTCTGGTGGGAATTTTGCAAGACCTCATATTGACTTTGTCTATTTTGATAAGTGGCCATGCAGGATTTTGCTGGATAAAAAATTGCAGTGTCTGTCATTAAAACTGGTTGCCACTTAGCAGGCCAATGTCCCAAGAAGTTGATGGTGTAATTGAAATACCGTGGGCTGCTCCAACTGACTCCAGAAGCTGGGGGTAACCCAGGTTCATGTTAATAGATCCCTTGGGGCGGATTAGAGTGGAAGGAGACTGGATGATCAATGTTTGTAAATATACACATGAAGGGTTTATTTTAGAACAATTTGGTTGCAATGGAAAGCAGGCATGTAGCCATTTTGCTTACTGTTATCTACAGTAATATGTCAATAGGAAAGCATAAAAACATTACTTAAGAAAGCACATAAGGAAAAGAAAGAACGGATAATAGCAGAAAGATACATAAACACCACCCCTAGATCTTGGGATGAGACTTGATTGTTGCATCTTTGATATCCCTTGGTCAAAGTGATGATCCTTCGGGGATGAGAGAAGAAACATGAAACACGAAGTCCGACGGGTTCAAACGCACTCAGGCTCAGTGGGAGATCCCAGGCACCTACCCTGGGGGAGAGCTTTCAATCCTCTGGTGGAAGGCCCCAGAAATGAGTCTGGGGGCACTTTGGGGGTCTTTGATGGTTTGTGACACCTTCTAAGACATGACAGCTGCCCCTCTCATCAGCGCAGTTGAGCCAGGAATGCCCCATCAGGAGGGATGAAAACCCTCAGGACCTTTCCCAGGAGAAGGAGGAGGGGAAAGTTTTGCAACTGTCTTATGTAAGGGAGGACAATTAGCATGATGAAAAGCACCACCCCACCTCACAGGACCTGCCTCTTATCGGCCTCAAAGCCCGGCTTGTAGCCTCTGGTGGTGATTGTTCAGCCCCTCTGGCTTATGCAGACCAGAGGTTTACCATCACACACCCAAAAACTCACCTCTTTCCCTTTCACCTCTTGCAGGGGTCCAAACATGGCCAGCAAAGCACCCCGTCCCTTTCACAAACAGACAAATGTTCTGAGTGATTAATCATTAATAGACCAGTTTCTCCCATTGGCAAATGCTGATGTTCTGGTGTGAGGATTGGCTCTACTCTCAAATAGGGGAACAGAAGGCAGTGACTTTCTAGAATTCAGAAGGAAAGAACGGAGGAATTTGACTCCTTAGCAAAGCAGATTTTTTAATAAAATGCATATGAATTAGAATTTCCAGGAGAATAAAGACAAAAATAAAAAGCCTCAAACCAAAAAACCTCAAGTCCAGAATGCTGGTAATGTGATGGACAGAAAACACTTCAGCAAAATACCATCTGAACCCTCTTGTCCTGACAATTAGCCCATTTCTCTGAGGGCTGCTATGGGAAGAATTCGTTGCATCTGAGAGAGTGACAAATGACAAATGTTGGTTGCAAATAGCAGGGCATAGGAGGTCTACATGGGGTCACAAGAGGAATTCTGGGAATATGCACTATTGGGGGGCATTTCCCATTGACAGACTTTAAAGGGGATGAAGATAAGAATCAACAATGCATGTTTGAGTCTCATACAAGTAGTATGGACAGAAGGGCTGAGACAATGGAGCCCCAGTACACAGCACAGACGGGGACATTTCCATTGCTGCCTTTTAGTGGTGGTGGTGGGACCCATAGAGGGAAGCATGCTGATTTATCCAACAGGAAAAAGAGGCTTATAGAGTAATTAACTGTTGTTTTCTGTAGTATGGCATGTTTAACTTCCCTGTTGTGATTATTACTCAAACATGAGACTTGGGAGAGCAAATGTGGGGAAGTGCTCTTGGAACAGCTCATGCACAATGCTCTCAGTGCTGAGTGTTTTCTTCTGCAAATGATCTTTGTCAGAAGCTCATGTGGATCTACAGAACCCACTTATGGTCCCTACACTCATACTCCTTGCCAGAGAGGTCTCCTAGCTATTTTCCTTGGCTGTTTCATCAGTAAAGCTACATTTTTCTTTCAGGCTATGCTGGATGCCATATAATGGTATGACTAATTGAAGTAGTTTCTTTCCCTTCTCCTCCCCCAGATCTCTTGATTAATATTTTGTTGTATACCTTAATTAGCACTTTTCTGGCTTCTGGCTGGTTGTAACTCAGAGCGTTCTGAACAGACACTAGTAAAACTTTACACACTGCATTATGACAAATATTGCAAATACAAACTCCTTACTAGATGTGCAATTATATAGTGCCCACAGAATTCTATTAAAAACCCAGCATGACACTGCAGATGGTGAAATGGGGAACGGGCTGCTTCCTGTATGCATGGAAGTAATTCTGGTAAATCCCATCATAATCATGTTACAAAGTTAGACCATTAAAAGGAGAACAGCAATTGTTAGCCTTTCTAATAAAGTTTGTATTTTCTGGGGTTTTTATTTCAGTGGCTCAGTTTCCTGCCCACTGAATCATACTCTCAAATGTGGTTTCTATACAAAGACACAGAGGCAACCAGCTCTGCCATAGTTATCTTGCGAAAAACACTTGTATTTGCTGTAAGAGATAGTCTTTGTAAATTCACTTAAAGAAGTTTAAAATGTCTTAAACATTTTATATATTCACAATATATAAATATTCACAATGGGTGCAAAAGAGTCAAGCTTTACACAGTTTTAAAGAGGATCAGGAGGAAGATGGCATCCCAAATGTGGCAATACGGTTTCCTCTTCAGCAGCAATGAAGCCACCTGCAATTTTGTGCCTACTGATATGAATCCATTGAAAAGGGACTCCTTTGAGACTCTGTGAACATGGCTTAACATAAGACAGTGCCTACTTTAAGCTCTTTGCATACACCTTACTTGCTCTTGGAGTGGGACAGAACATCACCAGTCTGAATTTGTTTGATGTAACCACTTTTCTTGACCTTAAAGCTATTGCTTTCACATTATAGGTTGCTAGTGAAAATTCACATTTTCTGGGAAAGGGTAAATTTCCTGGTGTGTTTTGTTTTTTGTTCTGTTTTTGTGGTGGTTTTTTTTTTTTTTTT